>WOGJ01230429.1:0-14422 GCA_015342185.1 Leptinotarsa juncta
CCTTATATTCTAACATATTTTTTGACGATGCGTTTTTTGCATTACATGTGACCGACAGAGCTAATCCAGCTTCAGAGAAAACTGAAACGAAAATAGATAACAAGAGAAGAAAAATAAACCTAGAAAAGTTGGTATTAAGAAAATGTCAACAAAACGAAATATAAAAAAACAAGTTCTAAGGCACATGATGAGTCTAGTGATTCTAGCGACAACATATCTTTGTACGATGATTTCTCATTAACAAGCTCAGATTATGAAATTAATCTATTGGAATTGAAAACCAAGAAGATTACTACATAGCAAGATGAAAATTATTGTATTGCGGTTAATGGCGATTATTCTAAGAGCAAAGTAGAATAGTACCAGTGTAAGATTTGTGATGATTGGGCACATGAGTCTTGTGACATTGCAGGTGTTACAATTTTTTTTTGCCAAAAATGTTTCTAGTTAATCATTCGATAAGAAGGCTGATTAAAAAAAGTAATTGAATTAAGATGATTTTAATAAATATAAGCAATATTCAAGTCAATTTTGTTCAATAAACAACACCTGACGTTAACTTTTCTTGAAGTTTTTCAAAACTGGCTCTTTCATACACACTCTCCCCTATCTTGTTTATTTTCGATAGCACTCCATGTTATTCAAATCAGTGTGTGCGATAATGAACATATTATTATTATTATGCAACTCAAACTTGACTGTAGTCGTTCCTTTCAAGTAGTGTACCTGGGATGGTATATACTGAATATATCAGAGAAATCATCTAAAAATATCCATATATGAGAAACAGTTTCATATATTTGAGAGCTATTTCTGTAAATGCAACATCTTACAAAGCCAAGAGAGGCTAAAGAGTAAACATACGATGTATCTCAATTTTTCAGTTGCCTACCCTTGGATACAATCTGTGAGAACTCAGCCCATCTATATTTCAGTGCAAATGAAACGCTTTTCATGTCGATTACTCCTTCGATATCAGATATCCCAACTTGTTTAATCAAATAAACATGTTCCTTATAATAATTGGAATATCTGATCCTCTTGCGAATGAATGTTTGAATATGATCCAATCGATGAGATGAGAAATAGTAATGAAACAAAGTACGAAATTTCCAACTGGTTTTAAGATTGAAAAACGTTGAGCTTGAGTCGACGGAACAAAAATAAAGAAGCGTCATTCCATTACAAATTTTAGGTATCAATTGAAAAAAATCTAAATAGTGGAATTTCATAGTTTGCATTTTATTTCTATCATACTTGAATTCGTTATCAACATATACTTTCTGTAACCAATTTCATTATTTGACTGCATTTCATTGATATTTTTTTTCTAGATATAATATGTGTTCATTGTAAAATATATTATTTCTGTTATTTTATTATACTTTGTTAGTTATAGTCCCTAATTATAAGCATTCATTGTTTGTTGGGACAATAAATTGAAAACAATTATAACATTGAATTTTTAATAGTTCTTAAAATAAACTGTTTGCTGTCATGATGTAAATCGCACAAATCGGACTTTTTATTGAACAATTCACACATTACAAATATCGGCGACTTTGTCAATAAATTTGTCCTAGGATTCCTTTTGTAGAAAGTAATCATATGCCTGGATTGTGATTTAGGTAAAAGAAACTGAATTTAGCTTAACACGTCACTAATATCAATTTCGTTATTCAAAAGTTCAACTAAAAACATAATGGCGGTGAATTTTCTTCTATCTGCTAGGGCTTTTAAGTTGAATGTGTTTAATATTTGGCATTCAGAGATGAGCAATGCGTGTACTTTCCAACGTGGGTTATCGTGCCGATGTCAGACAAAAATGGATTGATCTCAAAATCATGACCATTCCATCAAGATACATATACGAGTGCATTGTCTATATTGTCTATATGCGTGAAAATATTAGTCAATGGAAAACTCAAGGCAATGTACATAATCACTAGACAAGGAAAAATATAAGAATGAATAATCTCAGACTAAATGAATCTAGGAATGCTTCACTTTATTATGCTCCAGAATTCTACAACAAATTACCTTGCCAAATCAGGGATCTTGAAACAAATAAACTGAAGATTATATTGAAAGATTATTTAACAAACAAAGCTGCAGCTACGATGAATTCCTCTACAGTAGATTTGAAATGAAATGTAATCTTTAGAATGTTGTATTTGTCTCTGAAATGAAAACTTTCAATTGTTGATATTGTGAAACACACCTACCTATTTCGATATATTTTATATAATTTATAAGTATATTTCTGTATCTGTTCTGCATTGATTTGTGTAAAAACTGAATGTTTATTTTAACACCAATAAAATAATCTATTCTTTTCAATTCTAGTCTAATAAAATATTCTGTTATGTGCCCCTAGCTGGATAGAATCCATTGCACTTAAAAAACATGAATTTCAAACACTTAAGCTGATCAGATTCTAATCGATGAACGGAATTTTGATATAATGGAGACCAAATTAAAGATGAATCTACCTTACTTCTTATAGAAGTGAAATACAATAATTTGAGCGTATTACCATTTGGAAAGTTTCCCCAGTTTCTGGAGAAATATCCCAATAGCTTCAAAGTCGACGATACAATGAAAATAATGATAATAATAAATATATTTTATTTATTAATTGTACAAATATGAAAACGAGATTGCAATAAATGAGTTAATCGATGCAAGACGAAGTTCATCTAGCACTGTTCAACAACATCGTAACATAAAAAAATAACTGAAAGTACAAATTTACTATATGAAGAAACAAAAATCCTACCAATCAGTCTTTTGTATGTTCACCAATGTTTAATTCGAGTTCACACAACTAAATACTCACATCGAAGCAGATTTGTCCAACCAACCAGACAAACTAATAATGAAGAATTAGCAATACATACATTCAGAAAAGCTATAAGCCAGAGAACGTTTCTATTTTTCGGTCCAAAATTTTACAATGAAATACCAGTACATTTAAAAAAAATTGACAAACTAAGAAATTTTAAAACTGAAATAAAGAACTATATCCTGAAAAACAAGGAAACTTTCTATAAAATACAACGCTATCCTCTTCAAATCGTGGAATGTCTTTTAGAATTTTGGTAAAAATACGTGCCCACATTAAATATAGAGGTGTTTTGAAAGTATGCTTTACATAAGAGTTAATTACCTTCCTTATTTTTTTTTTATTTTTTATCTTGTAAATCTTTGCCCGCCAAAATTTTTTAAAAAAAATTATGTACAATACTAATAGTTTTTTTCAGAGAAGCCCTGGATAAAAAACACATAGACAATTATGCCTAGGTATGTTTTACTCAGAGAGCAAATCTAACTCCGTTTTGTAAAAAAATTGTAATATTTTTTTTGTACATGCAATATTTGAATAAAACTTGAATAAAAAACTTGAATAAACTTGAATTTAATGAAATGTAAGTAATGGCAAGGTCTCACCTTCTCTTTCGATATTAAATCATCAACAAATTCAAAACCTCTCGTGGATGGTATAAAAAAGCCCCATTTGACACAACTACTATCCTTGTAGGCTCTCAAATTAGCATCTAATAAATCACTAGCACTATACGCCAATCCAGCCATTAATCCATAGCTATCGGTACTTTTCAACAAAGGTGAATTAAGAGTTATGTAAGTGTCATATTTCCAGCTTTTTGGTATATTCTGATATCCTATTTGAGCTGCATCTAATATTATATGGTACCTAAAAAAATTATTCATTAATAATCTGTAGGAATTTATGACGTATCTGTACCAGTATAAGAAATTATTGATCAACAAATTATTATTAATTTCATATTCATGGTTATTTATATAAATTTCAGCTAGCTGAGAACTCAACGGATAATCCATTATTAGCCCTTCACGGAATAAATAAAACTTTTCAATAAACTGAAAATAATTTTGTGATAGACAAATAGTAAGTAAATATATAATTTCCTGTTCTACAGGATTATTTAACATGATTTCTGAATAAGAGACGCCAAACCAGCTCAATTGTTTCAATTGACGGAATATTGGAAAATACATTTTCTGGACATTAACCGATATTGATTAAGGTATTCCAGAGGTCAATTAGTTTGGCCTCTGGAACAACTTTTGTATTGAAACTTCACTCAGATGTTAAAACAGCATGTTTAAATGGATATTCAAAAGAAACAGTGTATATGTTTTGTCAACTCTGATGTTAATAAATACTCAAAATTGAATAAAGTCATATATAGGCTCAAACAGTCATCTAGAGCATAAAATGATAGAGTAAATAATGTTTTATGTGAACTGAATTATCAAAAATCAAAACATGAATCTTGTATTTTTATAAAGAAGGAAAATCATAACGTTGTAAATGATTTTTAATTTTTTCTGAAACCAATAAGCCTAAAAAGGAATTAGGCTTTAGGTTTTATATTGAAGATTTAGGGAGAATTACAGAATGTTTGGGAATTCAATAGATTCAGATAAAAAATTAAACTTATAGAAACGAGTCAAAAAATTATATAATTCAGTTGTTGAAGAAATTTAACATGTTTAATGCTAAAGGAAATAAAACACTGATGGAAGTATAGTTAGATTTGATAAAAGAAATGCTAGAGCTTAATTTTCTTACCAAAAGCTGATTGGGAGTCCCATCCACTTCCGTTTAAACTATGCCAGATATATCTTTTATTGTAAGTTCAAACACAGAAGACGAATATATGTCTGACAATGAAGCCGCAAAAAAAGCTATACATATATTTAAAAGGTTTGTTAGCAGAATTGACTGAAAAATATATCTTATCACCATATTTAATGATAATCAGAGTGTTATAAATTTATCGGTCAATTCAGTCTATCATAACCGCAGTAAACATATAAATATTCGGCACCATTTTGTGACAGAATTCATTTCTAATCTAGTTCTGAGAGTTGAATATTTGCCTTCAGATGTTATGCCTACAGATAATACCACTGAAAATGTATGTTCAGAGAAACTTAAATTGTTAAAATTGGTAGGCATAATGATTACTTTCAATCAAAAGTGGGGTGTTGACAAATTATATCACAAAAATCAAAAGTATGTACTCTGATCCAACTTTTTATATCATACTTCATTGACAGGCGTCAGTATGTTATATTCAATGGCTTCAAGTGCGTGGAATATGCAACTACGTTGAGTATTCCACAAGGAAGCAACCTAGGTCCACTTATCTTCAGTGTCTTCATAAATGACATAATTCAGGTCATTGACATCAACTGTTTGATATACGCGAATGACCTGAAATTATATTGTGAAATCAATGGCATCGAGGACTGTCTTCAACTCTCCCTCAATCTGAAACGTGTCGCAATAATCTTCCATTAAACACAAATAAATGTAATGTAATGACATACACACTAAAAAATCGTCCATTTTCATATCAATATTTAATAAAGGATATCCCACTTCAACAGCCTCTCACATTCACCGATCTAGGTGTTACCTTCGACACAAAACTTTCCTTCGTACCACACACTGAAGCCATTCTGTCTGCTGAAACAGAACTTATGGATTTATTGCACGAATCTCTAGAGATTTCGTGGATCCATCTACATTGAAAACCTTATACTTTGCTTTCGTCAGATCAAAATTAGAATATGCATCCATAATCTGGATTCCATCTCATCAGTTGTATACAGAGAAAGTTGAATCAGTACAACATCGTTTCCAAAAACTTCTCTCCTATAGATCAGAAAATATCTATCCACCGATTGGATTTCCCCATGATGCATTGTTAGCTAGACATGCTATGAATAGCTTGAGTTGCCGTCGTGATTATCACTCCACAATGTTTCTTTTTGAACTGATTAATAATTTAATTATTGACCCACATATTCTGCAAAAACTGAATCTCAATGTACCTAGACCAACCTCTAGAGTGGTCCTTTTTATCTGCCAACACCACGTACAAATATTCTGAAACGTTCACCTCTGCGTAACATGTGTGTCAAATGCAATTCTGCAAGTTGTCAGCTCGACAGTTTTTTACTGTTTCATCTCTAAGAATAGGTCTTTTTACTTCAGCTAATTCTATATGTATTGTTTTTATCTTATTGTAATTGTATTGTATTGTAATTTGACTTATATCCCTGTTTTGTAGTTGGGTGTAACCTGAAGAACAGAGCATAAATCAATAAATAAATCTATCCAAAATTGTACTCATCTATCTTTTGTCTATTCGTCACGAGGTCAAAGGTTTAGTCTTGTGCTGAATTTGAAAAGAAGCACATTTGTTTTATTTTACATATTTTCCAATTTACCTGCCTTCAAGCTCCACATTTTTATGATAATCTGGAGAGGTATAGTCAAATACACAATCAGCACCTAAATTGTAAACTAATGATACAGCATCACTGGAACAAGTCCCAAAAACCTGAAAAAATGATAATTGGAATGATCAGAAAAAAAAAATTATACAATGTATACAGTACAATTATCGTCAATACCATAAATTCAGTTTTCAAAAATTAATGAAAATAACGCTGGCTGGGAATGACAGTTATAAGAGAACTCTGCGCCAAGATGTTTTTTCACAGACCACCCTGAATATATTATTTCAGATCACCCAACATAATTCAAACATGCCATTTAAAATTTAGATTCATTTGAATTTAAGTTTCTTATGGAAACATAGGTACATTCCAGCTCTGAATTCGTTTTCAATCTTTATCTGAATATACAATAGAAATTGAAAAACTCACTATCATTAACAATAAAAGATAATATATTCATTCCATTTTAAATGACGAATATAACCTTACTACAATAGCATGTATGTATAATTTTTGTGTTCGGACTGATGGCTGCTTATGGAAAAGAAAAAAAATCTTTCACATAGGATTTGTTTGCTACACAAGTATCAATCTTTTTCCATATTTTTATATACTGCTGCTATAGTATGCTACCATTTATACTATTCATAATGCAAACATATTTAAAATGCCTCACTTAATTTATATTATGCCTCACCACACAGTCTTGAGATTTCAAAAGTTGAACAGCTGCAGTTCCTACACCTCCTGAACACCCCAATATCAAAACTCGCAATCCATCTGTCTGTTTGCTCACCAAATTTCCAAAAATGAAGAGAGCACTCCAAGCAGTCATAGTAGCATAAACTAAAGACGTACTCTCTATCGAACTCAGCTGTTTAGGTATTGGTAGAACCTAGAATATGTGTGATTGATGAAGTGTTTATTTTGTGGAAATTCATGATCACTTTAATGAAATGAACAAAAACACTTTTGTCTAATTTCCACTGATTATTTTATTTTCACTACTGGTTTCGGGTTTTACCCCCATTATCTTATGGGTATACATTATCTTATTGGTAATGGAGTAAAACCGTAAACCCGTCATAAAAATAAAAAAATGTTTTTGTTCATTTCATTAAAGAGAATCTAGAATAAATAATTGTGAATTATAATTATTTTCTCCAACAATGATTCTGTGAATCTCAAATAAAAGTTTTTTCAATTCATTATCATTATATATAATGAACTATAATTTTGATCAGTGATATTGATTAAAAATACAATAATTTTCATAGAAATGTTGTCAAACTTTTGGATAAGTATATGCCTAAAAAGGAATATGTAATTAATGATTCCAAATTTTTGTTCAATCACATTTTAAAAGCCACAGAACAAAGAAATTATCGCTACAAACTGTACAATGTCACGAAGCAACTGAATGACTGAAATGAATATAAAAAAAATAAGAAATTCAGTAGTCTCCAAAATTTGAAATGAGAAACTACGATTTGATTGTAAGCAAATGTTCAAAACTACGAAATCAGCAATATTCAAGGAAAATAATGTGAAACATCTAATGATAAATGTATAACATCAATGGATGAATATTTTAATGAATTCAATGTTTTTATGTCCAAAGCATACGTGAAATCTGAAAAAGAATTTCTGTTAAGTACTTAAAGCA
The DNA here is from genome assembly GCA_015342185.1 of Leptinotarsa juncta. Classification (NCBI taxonomy): domain Eukaryota; kingdom Metazoa; phylum Arthropoda; class Insecta; order Coleoptera; family Chrysomelidae; genus Leptinotarsa; species Leptinotarsa juncta. Next base: position 7,967 of record WOGJ01230429.1, read on the forward strand.
GTGTCAATTTGGTGAAAATTAACAAAAAATTATTGTGTTTCAAATCAGTCAACATCTAAGATCTGACGGAGGTGGTTTTCTGCTTTTCTGATAAAGAAAGTCCAAATGCATTACTAATTCGGAAAAAAGATTTTGGAAAGCAATTAACTTCGAAATAAATTATTCACAAAGATGTGTAGATCATGTAATGAAGAAACTTTCAGCCACAAATTGGATAAAATCCCTCTCGAAACAACTACTTTCATATAAACATTGAATTGCACGAAAGAAGAAATACTTTCAAAACATTGAATTATACAAAAACACACAGTTCGTGCTCCAAACATACATTATGGAATTGATTCAGATATCATTCTCAGGATTGCTATACAATATCATATATGAAAGAGGTAATATCATCTGCTCATGTCATCAATGACAGTACGTAATGACATTCATTTGCTTATTTGATCTAATCCCAGCCATAGCAATCTTGTTTAAATTGAAAGGGGTGTATTTTGAGGATTTGAGGATTTTTCAGCTTTATACTTTTCCATCTTTATACAAAAAAAGTGGTTTTGCACAATTCTTGTGAATTTCATTGTTCGGAAAATAAGACTCAAGTACATTTTTTGGAAAATAAGACTCAAGTACATTTTTTGGAAAATGAGACTCATTGCAACATTTGGAAAATCAAACTCAGTATGTTTGGAAAATAAGACTGAATATAACCCACATGAACTTTTCAGTTTTGACATTACTCTATTCCAAACACAACTTCTTTGAAGTATAGCAGTGTTTTTAATGTATTTTTTATACTCAAATAGGGCTATTGAAATAAAGTCAAATGTGATTCAAAGTTTGTTTTTGACCCTGTGTGTCTTAACATCATAAAATATCTAGTTTTGAAAAGGTAATTATCTCAACTGAGCCACTCATCTTAAAAGTAATGTGTGAATGACTACTAATCTGTCCTACAAATGTGTAACCCCACATACATGGCAAGCATTGGCCAAAATAACTTCTGAAAAAGTTCCTTGCTTATGTAAAGGAATAAATCCATAAACTTCATCGCCAACTTTCATCCCATCTCGAACATTATGACCTTTAGCTATGATAGTTCCAGCAAAATCTCGGCCTACAGTCAAAGGTAATTCGTTTTCAAAATTTCTTTGAATTTGAAATAAATTTCTACCATAACCTCCTGCAAAATGTGAATTTTAATTATTTATACTCTTGAAGCAGCTAGAAAAGCATTGAACAACCTATCATAAGTAAATCTATTGGGTTAACGGAAGCAGCATTAACTTGTACAAGAACTTCATTTGGGTCTCTTATAACTGGCAACCGAATCGACCCAAGTTGTAGTTCATCAATTCCTCCATACTCATGAATCTGCCATGATTTAATTCTCTGTTTTTTTGTAACAGCAGCATATTTAAAGGAGTTTGAACTGAGAACTGACAGGGACCTTCTCAACATTTTTAATTTAAATACTTTGTGGATCTTTGGTGAAAATCATAGACTCCTAACAAGTTTAAATGCATATCATATTATTTTTCATATATGTGTACTTGACTATATAGGTTAGTCGTTAGTCATAGACAGTAGACATTACGCGACGTACACTTAGCGGCACAGAATGGTAAACACAGAACATATCTAGTAGTGTTTTGTGATAGTAAACATTCTACTCTGAGTCAGTGACTGAATCAGAATTGCTACTCGATATTTTATTTTCGTAATAAAATTTAGATAATTATATAGAGATCAGACTTCGCTGTGACTTTGATAAATGAAGACGAAAGTTCTTAATGATTCCATCCTTGTTTCCAAGAAAGCCAATGTAAAATTTTTACTCTTCCTGATCTAAGTCTCAAAATCAATTTGCAAATTCAGGAAATTAGACTGTTTCTCTGTGCCATAACTAACGAAATCGTCAACCGAAAATTTAAAATAAATAACCAAAGTGGAGTTACAATTTTACAGAACATGAAGTTATGTAAACTACCGTACTCAATGTAAAAAGAATAACATTCATAAAGTACCACATAAGTAACCCAGGACGTCGTTGGTTGTAAGAAAAACCCCTGAGGAACCAATTTCAGCACCACTTTCACGATATATTACGTCCGTTATAAATAAGAGTATACAGAAAGTTTATTGAACCTTATTACTCCTACAGCTGCCATAAGAATATATTGTTCACCGGGGCATCATTGATTACGATTCAGTAAGAGTATAATAATGACTCAATTCAGAACTCCACTCAAATGATAAACCACCCCACATAATTTGAAATATTCAGAAAAATATTTTTCATTTTACTGACTTTTTTATGACCTATTTTGAAGATTCAACGAATATCACAAAAGCCTAGATCTCTTTTACAATTTCAACACAAAAGTAACGATCAATTTATCAACAGATACCATCACGGGCCCAATTTGCGACACCATGAGACGATACTCACAGGTGGAAGGTCATCTTCGTTTCGTTCGAGATTGGAGCCCAGCTCCCTTACCCTTTTAGCTGATTGTTGGTCTCAAGAAGGACCAATGGGTTCATGACATCAGTGCCGCCCTTCACGGGATACCCCCACAGGATACTAACAGGGTTTTATATTCCCCCATAAATACTCCCATGCAAATACTATATGGTATTCTTGAGTGCAAATGGAATAGATATTCTCGTAGGAGAACTAAATTACGTATGTATTAGAATTAATACCTGAATGTTGATAATCTACCAATCGAATTACTGTGAATCTCGGGATTTCTATGTTGAATATTTTAAGGAACGATTTGCGTATTATTGATATTTCATTAAATGTATCCTGTATTCACATTCCTTGCTGCAACAAGTGAGATTAGTCATTGACTTTCATTTTGTTAATTCAAGTTTCTCACTCAGTGTGAATACACCTGACGAAGATATTGTATAGTGAAACAGGTGTTGCGGTTTTGTAAACTTCATGAAAATCTCACAATAAAGTTTTACTTGAATATGATTTGCATTTTCATCAACTATCGGCCAATTCCATCACGACTTTTGTGAATGTTACCGCTTCAGGAAGTTTGAGATTTTTCATCCATGAAAGAGGTTCTTCAAGCTGAGTTTTTATCATTCAGTATGTATATATACTAGATAGAATCTGTTCACTTTTAGTAAACACCCTGAATAATAAGTTGACGTTTTTGTCAGTAGATAAGTGTTTTTTGTGACATTTAATTTCATAATACTAATTTTTAGTCAGCATGTAGCCACTATAAATCAATTCCTTGGAAAAAAAGCAATGGCATTATCAACATTAGAATCAATTCTATTAACGTTCGCCATATTGGGAAGTGTGCATATTTTAATAACCCTCCTCCAAAGCCTGGATACTGAAGATAATGACTGCAGAGAGATAATGAGAGAGTATGCACGGCATAAGTTTTTTCAAGGAAATAACCACACAGCGTTCAAAGTCGCATCACCCTATTTTCATTAATTCAACTGAAATGTACTATAAAACAATTATGTCCAAAAATATACTCTTGTAGGAGAAAATAACCCTTTAACTTGTTATGGTTTTAAGGGAGCGTCATCTGTGAAGTTATGCTAACATGACATTAATTTAGACAAATTGCAAACAATTAAACCTATCAGTATTTGCTAATTCATACAGCAAACTTTTACTTCGAAAAGTTATCACAATATGAATAAATAGGAGCGTTAATACACCACACTTCAAAGTTAATGTGCTCTCATTTATTTACATTGTAAAAATGTTCATAGAGTGAAAGTTTGGTGTATGAATCAATCACATAGAATGATAGCTGACGTGGTTGGTTGGGCTCTGGTTTCACCTAATCAGCTGCCTATTGAAATTAAATATCGATTTTTCACTACGTTTATAATATACACACAAGAAAGTTTTATCTTGTAAACATCCGGTTCAAGTGTTCATTTCAGTATCATTTTTTACAATTTTATATGCAAAATTCAATATAAAATATTGAAATAACAAAAATTTCATTCAATTTGTCTAGATTTTTCCACAAACTGCATGTTAATAATTTATGCTTGTGGAATCTCGAAAATAAAATTGTTCGAATTCAAAATATTCCATTGTTCCATTATGACAACATAATAATCAGTACTCAACCCATTGTGTTCCACAATCAAAAATGTTTTGAAACACCACCGTTTTTTTTAATATTGGTGGGTATCTGAAAACTTTTAAGCTAACAAACATTCGATCTGCTTCGGCTTGGCAACAGACGAGTATCAGACATGCCAACTGACCTAGCAATTCACTTAATATAAATTACATGGCATAAAACAATTCGCATCTACTAACATGACAATTTTTGTAAAATATTTTGCACCCTGCATTTTTTCTGATGATGATAATTTCAACAATTTTCATTGATGAAGATAAAACAATATTTTCTGCTAATGACCATAAAAAGGTGTATAAGCAAAGGAGATGGCAATTCGCTCTACATAGACAGAAGCCTCGGTCCTTGAATATCAAAGATAAACAAGGTTCCCCAAGGCAGTCACACTTGCAAAGCTAAGATTCAATATTAACTGTAAAACCAAATTCGTCCTTTCTCTTCAGCTTCCACTGCAAGGCAATTACTTGAAACCAGAGCCTAGAAACAACACATTCGTGATCCAACAACAGACAGTGCTGCTTGACTTGCCATCAGTAGTGCTAGGGTGAACAATGTACTGCACGATAAATCTGAATAAGCCAAGGCAATGACATCTCTTACTGAGTTAGCATAATAACGCGTTTGAGAGACAGTATTTTTTATGTTTTCAATATATGCCAAATATAAGCATGACATTTGAAGAGTTAGCTGATGCTAATTGATTCCAGTTCATTTTTAGGTAATTCAATAATAAATGTATGCTTCCTAACATTTTTTTGGAGTATATATGTTTTTTTTCTATTATAAATCCATGTATGTTTTCATTTCTTCGGAATTTTCAAGAGAAATCATGAATTGCAAATGAATTGCATTCAGTCTTCCGCTATGTAGAACAGTAGTTGGTTGGCACCGCATAGCGTTTAACCCTGCTAGGAATTGCACGTTAAAAGATAAGACCTCGTTAATCCTCAACTGGCATGTTTTACTTCTGAGGGTTATCTTTTATAGGAGAGTGACATCTAGTCAAACGATCAGTTACATCATTAAGATGACTTGAAAGACATCTTGAAGATGTCTTTCAAATATATTATTCGTAAGAAAATATATCTTCAAGGTGTCTCTAACTTATGTTTTCATAATCAGTTGTCTTCAAACATACATCTTTAAGACTCCTTCGTACTCTAGGGGACGAGACCTACGGCAGGTAGTAGCACCGCTGTCTGGAGTTGGATCAAAAATATATTTTTTTTGGCTGTTGATTCAACAAAGGTGTGTCTTTTTTCACAGTCCTTTATTCTCACTCTATGACTGCACCTAATAACACTTGAAAATTTGGCCCCTAAAATGGATAGTCCATCATCTTTCTTGATAAGCAAATTGCTTCAAGTGAAAATAAGATAATTAATTCTTCTGAATAAAGACATCTTCAATATTGCCTCTCTATTTCCTCAAGAAAAGAAGTAAGGATATATCAGATGAACATCACAAGGTGTTGCATAACTAGTAAATATGTCCTAACACATAATACCTCAAATCGATCTGGTAATATTATTACCAGAAAAAAAACTTAATCATAAAATTCATTTTATAATTTCTTTATATAAATCAATATACATGAAAGAAAAAAGTGACGGACATATTCTAAATCCATCATCCTGCAAACAAACCGTCATTTTTTCTTCACCGTATCATACACATCATTTCTTCTTTGATGAAAAATAGGAATTTGTGCCCTAACGTCATCACATTCAGCTAAGTCAATGTCCGCCAATATTACTTCTTCCTTTTCTTTCGCTTGTGCAATAATCTTACCCCAGGGACTTGTTATTTGAGAGTGACCCCAGGCAATGTACCCTGTATCATTCCTTGCAGGGCTGATAGTACATACAAACACTTGATTATCCAGGGCCCGGGCCTTCTGAAGAATCTCAAAGTGTATAGGACCTGTTGTCATATTGAAAGCAGCTGAAAAATTCAATCATTTGATGGAAGAAGTCTCAACAATTTTAGGTAACATAAGCCGGTTCATTTCAAGTATCTAAACAATTCTAAATGGCAAAGAATAAATGATCAAAGTACATATGTTAAATAAACAAATCATTACTTTCTATTTAGCCTTCAGTTTATCATGCTAATTTTATATAAATATTTGAACCAAGTTTGAAAGGTCAATATTGAAAGATGCAAAGTCAATACCCATTTGTTTGCTGAATATAACTGGTAACATTGAAGCTGAACAGTTAAACATTGCATAAATTACACAATAATTTGTGTTACTATAAGAATGAAGAGTTTCATTATAGTTATTGGTAAAGTTGTGAAACAATCTAAC
>WOGJ01230568.1:0-10682 GCA_015342185.1 Leptinotarsa juncta
ATCCATGTTTCAGAAGCCAATTCTGATTATTTCCTGATGATAATAATTAAACTCATCGAAATACAATAGAATACCTTGTGTTATGTGTAAACTTCTGTTTTGCTGCTTTCCCAAATAACGCCATAGTTTTGTATATATATACATAGTAATTTTATTGAGAGAAATGGATTTTGAACCCATAAATAAAAAAAATTAATAAATACAATTATTGTCAAATAACAATGGTTACCATTGTGGGTAATTGTATTTCCACATTTAAAATGACTTCGATATCTAATGTGCTTTGTTTGACTCATTATTTCAGGTGAATCTGAAACACATTTTATAATAGTTAAAGATGAATAGCCATTTGATGTGGCTGAATTCTTTTAACTGGCTCTTATGCCACTTAAAGGAATAATTTATCACTTCTTACATATCTGCTCCCACATTTATTATTCATTACAAACTTTTTTCTTCATTTTGCGTACCGAAACTGGAAACATTATTCATGCGTAAAATTATATTAAATAATAAATTAGATATAGCGAAGAGATAAGTTAAATTTATCTGTGGTCCGCATCTAACTCCTATGTTTTCTTGTGGAAAAAATACTTGAATATCATTTCCATGCATTCTTTCAAATGTTTTCTGCATTTAAAGGTGTTCTGAAGCTCACTAAAAACTCCATCAAAATCAGCTACTGCATTATATTCTACACTTTGCTAAGTATGGCAATTTTAGGAATTTCATATGGGATTTTGTGATTCCATTAAGCAATGTAATAATAATTACCTGTGATATTTCTCTTTGTGTATCTGGAATAATACATAACTCTTCATCTGCACCCTCACGAAGTTCACTGTTGATAGATTCAAAAGCATCTGAAGCGATAGGGTCATTTTCCACAATCCTCCTATTATTCTCATTCTCCAACTCCTTTTCATTTTCGGTACTTACTTGGACAAATTCAGTGTTTTCTCTTTCACTTTCAGGTTTTTCACTGTCTGTATTACAAGCCTCTTCAATAGAATTTGTTTCTTTATGTTTTTCCACAATTTTATTTTCATCAAATTTTTCATTCGCACTTTCCCTACTTACAGATTCAATATTCAAAGTTTCATCTATATCTTTATCATTTTCCACAGTGGGAATTACTTTTTCAATATTCTGATTGACACTTACTACTTCACCATTTTCATGTTCTGCACTCACATTTAAACCCTTGTCAGTCTCATTTTTCCTTCTTTCAGTATTCAAATCAATGGAATTATCTACAGATCTTTCTGTTTCAGATACTAATTCAGGAAAACTTTCACTTGGAATTTCTGATAAACATTCTGAAACTTTTAAGACACTATCTCCTATAATTTCATCCAACTCTGGAGTAAATGATGATTCTATATTACTAACTTCTCTCCTGTTCAAGGTTTTTTCAACGGCTTCATTTGGATTTTCATTTAGGTAGTTTGACTCTTTGTCTACCAATACATCAGATATATTTTCCTGACATAATTCTTGAGTGACTGAAATATTACCAGTACTAATATTTTCAGCTGTATTGACTGTATCATTTTCCTCAATTGATTCCGAAACATTTTCTACAATACTGTCACCAATATCATTTGAAGAATCTTGTAATTTTTCTAATTCTGATTGCAAACTGATTGCTGGCCCATGACTTATACCTTCAATTTGTACAGGAGCAGATTCACATTGCGATTCGAATAAGGATTCACTTATCTCAGTCAATAGCTCAGATTCAAGGGCAGAACTTGAACTAACAGGGTTGACTGTCATCGGTTGATTAATGATGGATGTGTCACGGATTGAAGCACTTCCATTATCCAAGTCTCTCATAACATCACTGCTTTTGTGAACTTCAGGAATTATGTCCACGTCCATTGGTAATTCAGTTGCTGCCTGTTCGGCAGTTTGTAAGGCATCACTAGTATATTTCTCCATTTTTTCTACTTGGAGACATGCAGAAAAACACCGATTTTTATCTATGTACTTATGTACAAGTCAGGTTGAAATTAGTCATGTTCAGATAACAATACACACATTTGTATGTGCCTTTCTTCCCGAGGACAATTTGGACGTTCAGAATAGTACTCCTGGTTACCAACTTTGAGTGAAATATATGGAAGATCTCTAGAATCTCCTTGATATTAAATATTCCGGCTTTCTTTCCAATGTTTGATTATTAAACAGGAAATACATCACTTTTATCACGGATTCTTGAACTTATGACGAAAAAAGGCAATTTCATAATCCACTATTTACAAGGAAAATTTCAGAATCAATAGAAAACATTTTGGCAACATACCATGTAAAATAAATTATTTTCATAATAAAAAATTACACACTTTTTAACCAAGCCATATAATGGTGGCTACAAAAATATCAACTAAGCATATGCACCAACCTAACAGTGCCAAATGGTTTATGATGCAGTGTGACCAATCCAATGAAGTTGTTCATGCACAGAACTCATTAAAACTGCTCTATTTTTAACATCACATCTTTGAATCACAAAAGTGCTGAATCCAAACAAACGGATTGATTGAACATTTTTAAATACTATTTCGTTTCTAATTTTTCCAGAGGTTCCAGTCTACCTTTTATTAGGTATCCTGAAGGACAAATTCATTAACTCTTGGAATACTTGGCGCCAGAAGGTGTGGACAGAACCCGTGTAGTGTCGTTGCGAAACGACGCTACTGTATTTAGGGAGAACGATCTCTGTGTGTCAAAAAGTGTCCATCCGAATCCATTAAATGAGAGAGGCGCGACTATAACAAGAGTGTAAATTTGAAATGAAGCGCTAAAAGTTGAAGAATAAGGAGAGTCAAATAAAACGAAAGTAGAAACTCCCACTATAGGGTTAATGCCATTTTGGTCGAATTTTGAACTATAATTTTTCGTTTACCTGCGAAGACTTTCCAGCTAAACTTCCACTGGAGATGGTTCTCCTTACTTCCACCGTCCATACCTCTAGTGTCATCAGTAGAACATATTGTCAAAGCATAGGTAACAATCAGCATGAACACTTGGCCACTGATGTGGAAAAGTATCTAGTCGCCATTTTGGGAAGTGACGGTAAGAGGGCAGGACTCGAAAAATTGTTTTGGACAGGTTCGCACTAAACTTATTTATATCCAAAATGCTCATATAATTTTGATATACCTTACAAAATGGACCCTAATTCAATTGCTATAATAATTCTTGCGCAGACATTCTATCTGGTTACATGATTTCTTCAAAAAATGTCAAAAGAGCCGAATTATTTCTAAAATCACCAGTAGGAACAATCAACTGGCATATGAAGGAGAAATTGTCCAGCAATCAACCTTTTGGTATTATAAACTTTTCAAAATCTATAAACTTTTCTAAATGATTTCAACACTACTGAAATAAGACTCGATCCTCACTGTTTCCGTTTTATTTCAAGACTGTCTATTATTTACTTATCACTTATACAACTCGATATCGACGAGGCTGGTGAATCATATAGCGAGTCATTGCAGCTGCCTTTGTTCCCTTGAACAGTCGTATTGCCAGTAATTTTCCTCCAGATTTAACAGTCGGCCACGCTGCACTTGTCCGCGTCCTCGCGATCCAATCACCTGAGAAACAACAACAATTTAGTAATAAGTGGTGGCACGAATACACATTTAAATCAACATAGGTGGTCTGCTCTGGATACTCGCTTAGCTGAAAGTAAACCCTACACGACTAATAAAACACAAGGGGTTGATGCATCAACACAAGTGAAGGAAACAAATAATAACAACAACAACAGCATGTAACATATCCGTCAGACATGCTCACCCAGGAGGAGTCCCAGTTAGCTTACGTTGTTAACTAGGTCTCCTCACTGTCCGTAACTAAGCGCTTATTCGTTGTCAGATTCTCCTCGTCAGAATCTGAACTGACTTGTACATTGAAGGCCTTCATCTTATCAAGTGAAACAACCCCGTGATATTTTCTCTGCGATCGAGAAGATCCGTCAGGGTCCTTCACTACGTATCGATCGTGGTCCAATGCTTCAACAACAACGTAGGGCCCACTATATTTGGGAAGTAATTTCTTACTTCTTCCATTATTATTTGTTCGTATCGTTCGGATCAGCACTCGATCTCCAATTTTAAAATTCCTACCAGCTGAACGACGCGCGTCGAATTTTGTCTTTTGGCATTGTTGCCCCTTATCAATTCGAGCTTTTGCGTTTGCTCTGGTTTCGTCTAAGTTACAATCTCCTTGGGGTTCTAGAGCTATTTCGTTATCTAGAACCGCGTTTTTTATTCCTCGCGGATTATAACCGAAGAATAATTCGTATGGCGTCTTGCCCGTCGCTGAATTCTTCGTTGAATTCAGTCCCCATTTTATTTTTGAGACGTTCATATCCCATCTTTCCTCATCTTCCGTTGATGTGGAAAGTGAAGATAGAATCGTTCTATTATATCGTTCCACCTGACCATTTGCTCTGGGAGTTGCGGTTGCATTCAGAACGTGTTTGATATTGAGTTCACGGCAGTACTTTTCAAATGCCTTGCTTGTGAAACAGCTTCCTCTGTCGCTTATTATCCTTCTTGGTACTCCAAAGTTCTCTACTATACTTTTCAAAAACGATATGAGTGGTTGAGTCTTGGTGGATGGCACAGCCTTCATGAACACGAATTTTGTAAAGGAGTCCACTATCACAATGAGATATTGATTCTTTCTCTTCGACTTTACAAAAGGGCCTAAGTGGTCGACGTGTAACGTATCGAATGGTACTGCCACTTTTTCAATAGGATGCAGGTATCCAGGCTGTCTTCCCCCAGGTTCCTTGTTGTATATGCATGGCAAACAGGCGTCTGTGAATTTCTTGACATACCTTCTCATTCCAGGAAACCAATATAACTGGGATATCGCTGATAGGGTCTTCTCGAACGATAAGTGTCCCACTCCGTCATGGAAATGCAATACAACTTGCCGTCTCGCAGCTCTTGGTACAACCCACTTCTTGCCATCGGGTAACTTTCTATACAACCGACTTTTTTCGATACAATAGTCTTTGTGAATTTGTTGTTCCTCGTAGTCTGCGGGCAGCTTGTTCAACACTTCAATTAAATATTTGCATCTGTCGTCCATCATCTGTGCATGTAATACCCAGTCTTCGTTGGTAATATTTACTTCATTCACGATAACACCGAAATTTTGATAATGAATTTGACCCGTTGGATTCCTACTCAGTGCATCGGCATGTGACATTCTTGATCCGGGACGATATTCTATCTCAAATGTGTACTCTTGTATCGCCAGCCACCATCTTCCAATTCTAGGTACAAGATCTCTTTTACAGAATGTCGTTCTTACGGCGTTGCAATCTGTAACTATTTTGAACGTAATCCCTATCAAATAGATGCGAAAATTTTTCAGAACGCTAACAACGGCAATGGTTTCCAGTTCATATGAGTGATACCGTTGTTCCTCCTTGCTTGTCTGCCTGGAATAGTACATGACTGGTCGCAGTTTCCCTTCGTGTTCTTGTAGAAGGATCCCTCCGAGCCCCCATTTCGATGCGTCCGTATGGACTTCCGTCCTTAGCTTTGGGTCGTAAATGGCCAGTAATGGTCTGGTGATGAGTTTTTCCTTAAGGGTCTCGAACGCTCTAATTTGATCTGATCCCCAAGAGAATACTACGTCCTTTTTTGTTAACATGGTTAATGGTCTGGCTATACTTGCGAAGTTTTGGATATATTTTCTGAAGTATCCTGCCAATCCTAAAAATTGTCTTACCGTTTTAATGTCCGTGGGACATGGATACTTCTCCACAGCTTCGATTTTTCTTCTTCCAGGTTGAACGCCCATTTGACAAATTTCGTGTCCAAGGTATTCAACTTTTTCTAGGAAAAATTGGCACTTAGCGAGTCTCAATGTTAATCTAGCGGATTTCAGGGCATCGAATATCTTCTCCAGACTGAGGAGGCCTGATTCAAAATCGTTGGAAGGAATCAGTATATCGTCCATGTAAACGATAAGATTGCCGTAGCGTAGATTTCCTAAAACCTTATTGACGGTACGTTGAAATACTGCTGGAGCATTGCACAAGCCGAAGGGGACCCTGAGGTACTCATAATGGCCATCAGGTGTTATGAAAGCAGTTTTTTCCACTGATGACTCTTCTATAGCTATCTGATGATAGCCGGATGCTAAATCCAAGCTAGTGAAGAACTTACACCCCTTGAGTTTTTCTAGGAAATCATCTGTGTGTGGGAGAGGGAACCTATCTTTGACGGTTTTCGAATTAAGTGCTCTGTAATCCACACACATTCGATGTTCACCATTTTTCTTTTTAACAAGCAATATAGGGCTAGAATATGGTGACTGCGATTCGCGAATTATTTCGTTTTCCAACAAATCGTCCACTATCTTTTTTACCTGTTCACGCTCCGAATGCGAAAGCCGGTATGGACGATAGACCACTGGCTTGTTGTCGGTGAGGTGTATGGACATTTTGAGTAGATCCGTTTTTCCTAATTCCCCGGTATGTTGGGCAAAGCAACATCTGAATCTATTTATTAAATCAAGCAAACGTTTTGCCTGCTCTGACGTGAGATTTTCATTATAAATCAAATCGTTTTGGCTAAACAGTTTTTGATCATTTATCACCACTGAATTATTATCAATTGCAAAACAGGATTTATCTTCGAAACACTGTACACTTCGTACTAAAATATGTTTCGTACTCACCTCAATTTCTTGTTGAGAGATGTTCGTGAGGGACACAAAGCCATCTTCGCTTTGTGTGATGCATTCTCCTATATAATGCTCTCGATTTGGCACGGATCGTAGGCCACCCGGAACGTAGACTTCTCCGTTCACGGCATTGCGTGACGTAACAGCGATCATTGCAGTAGTCTTAGGTGGGACGACGACGGTCTCCTTGGCCCATAATGGTATTTTCCTCGGGGCTGACTGAAGCACCTCGTTTATGTCGTCGCTCGAAGAGAGTATTCGCACTTTTCCCTCTGCCACTATCATTACAACATGTGGCAAGCTTAGGAAAGGTTGACCCACCATAACAGACACCTCTTGAGCTGCATTTGGTACTACAAAAGCTTTTACGTTAGCCTCTGCATTGTCTAATTTTATGGTGAACTCTGTCTCCCCTAAAACAGAAACTTTTGATGCACCGTACCCTGTTATCGTTACAGAGCTGGCATTAATCTTTAGTTTTAGTTCGCGCGCTTGTTCCTCTCTAATCAGCATAGCACCACAACCAGTGTCGACGTAAGCCTTGGACGGCATCCCGTTTATTTTGCAGTCGAAGAAGTATTCGTCGTTGTGACATTGTTTCTTGAACTCCGCGATCTGTATTTTGAAATGTCGCCTGCAATCCTTCTCTAAGTGACCCAATCGCTTGCATTTGGAACACTCCAGTTTAGGTTTGGGACAATTATTCGAGAAGTGCCCAGGTTGTTTGCAATTGTAACACCGCTGTTCTTTCGTGTTACTCCTGAACTTCTTAAACGGGCTTCTAGCTTTTCGTCGGTCATCTGAGTGGAGTCGCTTCCTAGACGGTACGGGATTTGAGGTAGGGTGAGGAGAGTATGAAGAATTAGCCTCTTGGTTAAGAGACGAAAGAAATTCTGCGTAGAGAGCATCAGGTGTTTCATAGCGTCCAGCTCTAGCTCCAACTTGGATTGTTGGATTGTTAATTCCATCAATAAGACACGAAACTGCATGTTTTGGTTTGATTTCGCAAGCGTTAATCATATCCATCTTATCGAAATAGTACTCTTCCCATCCTTCCGAAGGCAACTTCCGTCGGTTGAGGAGTTTCCTAAGAGACGTCGCGTAATCTTGGTGTTCTGGAAACGATTTCAGAAGTAGAGTTTTCCATTCATTCCAGCTCAACTCGTACGAGCTCAAGTTGTCGTACCATTTTCGAGCTAATCCACTTAGGCGGCTCTGCATGTGGAATATTTTCGTGTGCTCGTTCCAACAATTCACTCTTCCCAATTGTTCTATCTTCTCGATCCACTTGGTACAACTCAGGTTAGGATTTCCTGGTTTGAATTCTGGGATACACTCTGGTTTGACAAAAACCTTACTGGTGCTCGGTCTTGACGAAACTTCATATTCGATGAGTCTTTCTACCAGTGATTCTAACCGTTGCACATTATCGCGAGGGAGTGGTGGCGTAGAGCTTCTAATAGTGGAGCGAACAGTCGAATCTACAACGTGTACTGCAGATCGTACACGCGAGTCACTGCGTTGTAGACGACGGTTTCTATTATGTTTGCGTCCATCGTCATCGCTAGAACTTTCGCTTGAACTCCGAGAATCAGATCTTGATCGACCCATTTCTTCAAACCCAGTAACGTCAATACTAGATATCAACGCAGAGAAAAGACTATGACTAATTTATACCTTAATTAGTCTGCAATGATTAATATACCCAATATGTGAGCAAATAATCTCATCCGAAAAATCAACACTCAGTCTATACGTTGACTGAACACCCTCCGTAGAATCACTAAACACTAATCAATATATTGTAAATCTAATATGTGAACTAATGATTAAACTCGGAAAAATAACACTCAGTCTATACATTGACTGAAAACTTTTCCACTAATAACGAGTAAATAATATAGTTAATAACAACGATACCTAACGCTATGATTATCGCTACCACGAAAGAACTGCAAATATATACACGTCCGGCTAATTGTTACGTTAATTAGACCTTAAGATTTTGGCAACAATCATCGTAGACGAGCCTTAGTTAGTTTAGTTTTGTACTCACAGTTCTACACACTCAGGTGACTAATTTATACGTTAATTAGACCTTTAGAGTTTGGCAACAATCATCGTAGACGTGCCTAAATTAGTTCAAGTATTGTACTTACAGTTCCACACACTCAGGTGAACAAAAATAACACAACCGTATGACTAATTTATACATTAATTAGTAGCACAAAATCACTGATGAACCACGAACACTATGCACTCGGTAGAAGAGAGTTCTATCCTACCGCTGCTCTATAAACTTTTCAAATGATTTCAATACTATTGTCAGTAAATTTCCTCCAGATTTAACAATTGATGAACATAAAGATTGGGATAAAGAATTATCAAAAATTCAGTTTGCTATAAATACCTCTGTTCATAATATTTCTCCTGCATTTTTAGTTTTTGCCCGACACATTCCTTTGTATGGAAAATATTATGGAATCATCTCAGGTACTAAAGACATTGAATTACAGCTTGATAGGACTGATTATGTAGATAAAATTTCTGGTTTAGGTACCGTTTTTGCTGAAGTTAGAGGAAAGTTACATAAAGCCTATCAGAGAAATGCACGAGTTTACAATTTGAGAAAGAGAGACTTCTCATTTGCAGTTGGTGATAAAGTTTGGCGTCGCAATAAAGTTTTATCTGAAGCTGTGACCAAATTCAGTGCTAAATTAGCACCTAAATATGTACTATGCATTGTCCGCAAAGAGGTTTCACGTTTGGTTTATTCTCTAGAGTTTGAGAATGGTGCTCCAGCAGGTGACTGGCACATT
Source organism: Leptinotarsa juncta (assembly GCA_015342185.1). Taxonomy (NCBI): domain Eukaryota; kingdom Metazoa; phylum Arthropoda; class Insecta; order Coleoptera; family Chrysomelidae; genus Leptinotarsa; species Leptinotarsa juncta. The sequence continues at coordinate 9,546 of WOGJ01230568.1, forward strand.
AAGGATTTGAAACCTTACTGTGGGTCTCTAATTCAGACGTTTCAGTTGAATAATGTTTCTGCTTCAGAGGGTGAGTTTTTGAAACCACTATATTTCAGGAAGCTTGTTTGACTGCAACATGTTTGACTTCTTTGGATCAAATCCTTGGTAAATGTAGTATATTATAGTTAGGTATATTATTAGGCATTTTATTGTTTTTAGAAATTTTGGATAGACTTAACCGATAGAGACATTTCCCGATAATGAATTTTTTTCTGATTTTGAATAACCCCACTAGTGACTCCTAAAAGGATGTTTAGTACGCATAGTCACTGTTCCAAAAATATTTTCCAACTAATTTTTTATTTGTGTGTTGATTTTATTAAAGATTCCTTAGGATGAACTTATCAGTTTTTCTATAACTCTGTAAATATAGAGGTGAAATTATGATCCAGTGTAGGATCAGAATTTTTTTAGGTAGAGAGGTGATGTAGCAACTAAATTTTCGCTACTTCATTTTGTTAAAAAATAAAAAAGTTTTAGAGCAACATCCGTGGTGACCTACCGTCAGCGAACATAAAAATAACAAACATAGATATGTAAAGTTGATTGTCTAACCTTATCCATAGAAACCTCATAAAAATCCCATTGCTAATCTCGAATGTTTTGGTTATGGATAAGTTTCACAAGCAGTTATCTTCGAGTTGAAATTTTCTGTTGGTATTTTCTGTTTAATTTTAATTATCAGCTGTTTGATGATATTTCGACTTTCAACTGTTTAATTTTCCGTCAGTGTAGCCAATTTAGCTTTAGGGGGTGTCTGACTAGATACAACCATACATACCGTTACTTTATTCTGTTCAGATTGGTCCTTTATGCATGGAATATGCAAATATTGATAGGTCAAAACGCTAGTACCCTATCTTCCGAAAAGTAGAAGAAGAAGAAAAGGAATTCTTTTCTGATCAGTTAAGATGGAAGGTTTCGCGAAAACGACAGGTGTCTGCCCTACAGGTGTTTCTGGTTTTGTTCGGCTGACGAATCCTGAATTTGTTAAATGATCCTTAGTGGATATTTCGTTCTACCCATCTTATTATCAACCACTACGTCCTGGCTTTTGATAGAGGCCTATATTGAACATTTACGACAATTTGGTGT
>WOGJ01230585.1:0-15524 GCA_015342185.1 Leptinotarsa juncta
TTTCATTTTTGCTTATAATAATTTTTTAATCTTTATTTTTTCAGCTTTTATTAATATTTTAATTTCATTTGTTTGGTTGTAGCTTGTATGTTAATTTGTAGTAAATTCAGTTTTTGTTTAATAAAATTGTTATTTTCGGTTAACCTTATTAAATTTTGTAATGGTTTTAATGAGTATGTCAAAATAATGCAGTTTCAATGTTATCATATACCCGTATACAATCGTTTCGTTTTGAAGTGATACATGTAAAATCAATATCGAAGATTGAGAGTTCATTAAACGTTCTCAATCATAAGTAATTCATAATAAAATCAAGGTGATTATACAGAATCAATTTGAAGAGATATTGTACTTACCACTAACCTAGGTATAGGTAAATGAATATTACTGGAGTTTTTTTCCAACACCAAACCGTTATCTCAACATCTCGACACGTGTTTCGATCAAGAGTGATCATCTTCAAGAGAAAGATCAATGTTGATCTATTGCTGGAGTTTTTTTCCAACACCAAACAGTTATTTCAACACCTCGACACGTGTTTCGATCACCAAGTGATCATCTTCAAGAGGAAGATCAAGTTTGATCTTCCTTTCGGACCTCTACTTTTTTCGTCAACTATATGTATCTGTTTTTTGACGTTTGTCTCCGAAAAAACTCATCAATATTTGTGTAGCCTAAAACGTACAAACCAATATCTTAGAAATTGAAGATATATTATCTCCATATACCTTTGCAACATTTTCAAGCAGAGGTGAATACTTATGCATGCCAGAAGTTTCAAATAAATATGAAAGAACTGTTTCAAAAACAATTTTGAGGGAACATAAATGTTTGTTTCTGATGTTTTCTGGAAAACTAAAATGATGGAGAAATAATTTGTAAGAATACTGAAATTATTCGATTCATTTAACATGAGCCATAAATTAACAGAAAATGTATAATTGTCAAACTTTCTACCAAGTACGTGAATAATCATCGAATCGTATGCATTTGTGAGGACAAAACCATGATTTTTTCTAATGACGAGAAACTTTGTAACATTCCATTTTTGCACTTCTCATTGTATACTGTTTGGAAGACAATTTGAGCACAAAATACCCCTTTCGTCAATTTCGACGTGTAGACTGTAGCATACCAATTATTAGAATATCTATTTTCACAGTTCTGGGATTCTTCGGAGCAGTCTGCAGTAGTATTCAGAATAAATCATAATTAGAAAGTTGACATCTATCCAAAGTTCATATTGTTTATTTTGATTACTTTTATTCATTTTACAGTTAGGTTTACAAAAAAGGTGAACAAATACTAATTTTTATTTTTAGTTTTTCTCATAGGGAAGGATGTAACAGTTGGTAGCATTTCCTGAACACCGACTTATTTATATATATGAAGACAAAATATGAAAAACCAGAAAAGTACTTGAAAAAAATAACTGCGTAAACGCAACTGAAACATAAGTGGAACCACCTATTGGTGTAACACCCAAGTAAACTTCCCAAGTTTTAATGTCAGCCGACGACTGCGGTTGCAGAAATTTGGGAAGCTAACTTGAAATGCCATTGGAAAACGAATCCACATGTTTCTAGAAGTGATATGAAATCAAGAAAGGGTAATGCAGTCAAGCTGCTGGAAAATAATTCCATGAAAATCAAAAGGATAATAGAAAAGTACTACTTTGATTTTCACTACTTTCATTCCTTCACATGTGAAGTAATGGTGTACCAATGAAGTTGTTTAATGGAAATCAATGGGAAGTGGACATTGAAAATTAAAATCTGCTACAAAGAATTTTTTTTATTTATTCACTTTATGGATTGGCTCTTGAGGGTGGGTCGTATTGGGTTCAGTTCAATCATAATTAAAAATATATCATAATACTTTCATTCTGATTATTTATGACTCAATTTTCAATAATTTATGGAACATGAAATTAGCATGGCTCCTCTCTTGGATGCTTGAAAAGGAATCCTTTTGTTGACAGAAAAAATTAATCTGAATTACTTTTCCTGGATACCAACTACTAATTGTCACAAGTTCAAATTTGGAATTTTCATATCTCTTGTACTAGTTGACTCATAATTGTGGTATATACTTCTGAAATCAGCAACATTTTTCGTTTATGTATTTACGAATTTTGTATAACCTCACTTATGAGTAAATATCTTAATTTTATCTAAGCAACATTCAATGTTCGTAACTGAGGAAAATGTTTCTTTTCAAACATTTTATCAATTCTAGTTAATGCCAATGATTTTATTATGTCTTTTCTTATTTTCCACAAAAGATACAATATTATTTCTGATTATAGAAATTTTGTGTGTTGTATTTATTCCAAAATGACATTTCCCTTGCTGTGTCATTTTCGCTTGTAATGGACGAGAATTACCTAAGCTTACATTTTAACTGATTACTACAATAGGAAAAATGTAATGGAGGGAAATTATCCAACTCTATTTATAATACAGTAAATTTTCATAATTTTCAAATCCATAAACTTCAAAGCACTCCAAAGAATTGAGTTTCAAACCTCTTCCTTCCAAAAGCCCGCTGCCAAAAGATGGTTTGTCTTCACTCCGAAGAAACTACTATTACATATTAATGAATCAAATGAAATATTACACATAATGTGTGAGTCATAATCGAAATTTTCGAAAGTAGCAAATTATTAAAAAAAACATTGACTCTTGACGTCTGTTTCGCTAACCGAATTGGTATCATCAGGAGATGACAGTACTTTTGTTCTGGAGTATTCAAGCTACAGGTTCTATTTCAAATAGAAAGCCAAATGGTGTTTTTGAGAAATTTATAATGTACTTCATTCAGTCAATAAATATTAAAACCATTTTATTGGTATAACGATGATTTGAGTATCATTTATTTCCACTGTGACGTCAAACGTGCCCAAACACTAATGAACTACTGTAAAGTTATTTATTCCTATTCCATGTATGGAAATGATACAAAACTTGATTTCAGCTAACTCACAAGCTCATATGAAAAATATTATATCATTAAATTTCTTTAGACTATGATTTATTGCATCAAAATGTTATTCAGGAGTGTTCGTACAAATTAAAGTTACAGAAATATTTCATGATAAAACGTTCAGGGAAATTCGTTTATATTTTTCACGTTTTCACGTTCACTTCCGTTGAATTGAAATTTAAGTTAATCTCTAACTCTGCCTCAAAACTTCTAGATCATTTCATATGCCTTTTATGATATGGAGACTTATAGGTTTCCAGAACACCAAGTCGTTCCAAAACAAGCACTGTTCACAAACGTTAGAACTGCAAAAGTCTCCTCAACGCGCTTTTCACAAATCACTTTCACCTTTCAACAGCTGAAGCATTTGAAGGTCATTTTGAAATGGTTTCCTATCTATCTGTCTGATTGAAAAACTTCGAAAACGTTTCTAGAACAAAAAACAGAGGAAATGGAAAATGATTAATAGTTGGCATTTACTGTCATTTAAAAGAAACTTCCTAGTTCTTATCGGCTAATAACTTGTGGCTCATTTGAATACCCAAATTAAATTTACCGGTGTTAGTGTTTTTTGTCAATGTTGATTTAACGTACCCTAGATGTTCCGAGCAGCAGGTGAAATTTCGGAATCTGTGATTATATTATACATTAAAATAGATGTGTGGATGGTACGTAGTATAATGGAGTTTAAGTAGTTTTTAATTGAATTTTACCATATCACTACCATCTATATTACCCACTTGATTTTCTGAATTATAGAGTTTCTATTTACATTACCAAGTTTTTCATTAATGTCGTGAATATTAATGTTATTGCTACCTAGCTGAAATTGTACGTCAGATTAATTGATTCAGTATTAGATATACATGGTCTAGAACATAAATATCAAAATAAACTGATTTTAATGTGAAATGAAAAGTATTAATTAAATCAATTTGTTTTTCATGATTCAGGAGGTGATATGATTCATCAAATTCACTACAAATTCAGGAATATCATATTATGAGATATCTTACAAAAATTATTTGAAGTGTTTGGTTGTATTACTACCGGTATTTGATGAAATTAAAACATTATTATTGATAGTAATAATTCTTCGATGGAGAACATGCAAATATACAACTTGAGAACGTAAACATTGAATAATTGAAAACTTTTGAGTATTTGGGTGCAGAAATAGATCACAACGGAAAGCAAAAGGGAGAAATTAATAACCGAATAGAGAAAACAAGCGAGCTTTATTATGCAATGAACAATAAATTTATAAACAAAAATTGAATATCTAGAAGAACAAAAATTAATGTATTCAAGTCAATATAGAGATATGTTCTAACATTTACTTGTGAGTGCTGGGTACTAACACAACGTCAGAAGAACTTTAAAAATAAACTTTTCACCAAGATGTGTAGATCATTCGAAGAAGTAACTTTCAGACACTGAAATGATCGTTTTTGGATAGGATCGTCACGTGTGATGAAAATTAGGTCATCTACGATAACAAGAGTTGATCAGGACAGTGGTTGGACACTGATGAGCCACCCAGGAAATCCCCAAAGGAGAAAACTCACGATTACTGTATGGTGGTCAGCGGCTGGTATGATTCTCTAATACTTTTTACAACCAAGCCAAACCATCGCAGCATAGTCTCATCTTGAGAAAATAGACAAAAATACCAAGAACACCAAAAGTGCCAAAAATTGCACTCGTCAATAGAAGAGATCCGATCCTGCTCCACGACAATGCCAGTTTCACAAATAACCGTCCGAAAAGTAAACGAATTGAGCGCCGAAGTTCTTCCTCATCCACCATACTTCCCAGAATTCTCGCCAATCGACTATCAATATTTCAAGCATTTCGATAACTTTCTTACCGATAGAACCTCCTCTTCTTGTATTTGTAAGGTTCGTCTTATAACGCCTTTGAAGTATATTGGTAAAATAAAAACAAAGGTGACTTTCCGTCTTTTTCTTTGACAGTGGATTCAATAAAGATCTGGCTGGTATCTCAATCACCACAAAAGAAATAACCAGGAAAGAAATTCCTGGCAAAAACATAACAATTTGCACTGACACCAGATTAGCCCTGTTAGCCTTGAACAGACAACGTGTTACCTCAGGGCTAGTACTAGAGTGCCACCAAGATTTAGCCAAAGCCTCGGTAGATAATAACAGTATCCTGAGGTGGGTTGAAGGGCACGACAGAAGTAAAGGTAATCGTATTGCCGACTCTTCAGCCAAAGTGGCACCTCAGTGGCACTCAGTGGTACCTACGGTCTGATGACTTCGACAATTGCGGAGCTAGCCAAATATTACACCCATTCTCAATACCTAAAAAGATGGGATGGAATCAAAGGATGAAATCTTGCCAGAATCACCCTGGGAACTGACGCCGAAAAATATCTGGTGATTACCAGGAAAAATCGACGCTTAACAGTAGGAACTCTGACTTGTAAGTGTCAAATAAGGAAACACCTCTATAATATGGGGCTAGTGGACACACCTCTATGCAGGACGTGTGAACAGAAATATGAAACTGTCAGTCATGTAGTAAGTGCTGTGGGCGTACACTCACCCTCCCTACTCTACAGATACAGAAAGATCTGAGACGTAGGAAGGTGCTGAGGTCTACATAAGACTTTAATTTCTTATCTACATATAAAATAATCGACAGCCCAGATATTTTATACTGGCGATTAGGACTAATCGACAGTTTAACTCTCTATAGTTCAAACTATCTATTTTCAATATTCCACAATTGAAACTGTTGATTATGAATAAATATGAGGCTATATGCCTCATTCAAGGTAAAAATGTATGATCATAACTTCAACAAAGCGATGGATCCAACCTTATGGCCTGAAAATGCATGCATCAGCCGTTTTTTATACCTCAGAAGAATGGAACGGCAGGACAAGACCTAACAAAAGTTTTTGATCCCCAGCTGTTACTTCTCAATGTACAGAGTATCTCACCTGACAAAATTGATAATATGCTAATGGAATAAAATCCTTCAAAAATATAAATTTTATTTGTCTGACAGAGTTATGGAAAACCTCTGGAAATGTCTTTTGTGTTAGTTATGTTGGGGAGAACGCAAGTTCTTTGTATGCTGCTCTATAGGCGCAACGATGTTGCTGTGCTAACGTGGAGGCCAGCAGGTGGAAGCTGTCAGGCCATTTGTAAAGAGTTTCACACGAATACGGGGCGCCTGGGTATGTACGAAATTTAATTGTCGAGTTTATACTAAATTTGATTTTTTGTTGGCTTGTAGATTTTTCATTTTGCCAACGATAAGGAATTTAACGAAGACTCAACACGACATCTTACTCGACCCTCAATGCCATTAAAATATTTCGGAAACTCTCTGAATTGGGAAGGCGATGCAGCTTCTGTTAACACCAGAAAAATAAAAATATTCCAGTCATATTGAAACAGGGCTTGTTTAATTTGGCAACATTATTTTTCCTTTTAGTATTTTTTTGCTATCCCAGTTCTGCATCAATTTATAGCCTAACCAAGGTAACGAATCCCACATAAAATTGGTAAATATAGATCAACAAACCTTCTGACAAACGACTATCTAGGTAATAAATATAAATATTCTCCAATGAATTACCATACACTGTTTGTTCAAAAAATTAGGTAAATTGTCATTTTTCTTAAAAAATATTTCTCGCAGGGGGGCAAATCTGGTGAGTACTGTGGCTAAGGCATGATTACGGTGTTGTCCTTGGACAAAAAATTGCGAACAAGCAATGACGAGGGAGCAGGTGCATTATCGTGGTGCAAAAGCTAGGAATTGTTTTTCCACAATCCCGGAAGTTTTCTTCGTATTGCTTATCGCAAGTGGCGCAAAACTTCGATATAATACTCCTTATTGACCGTACGACGACCATGTGGCAAGAACTTCTGATGCACTACGCCACGGTAATCGAACAAAATAGTGAGCAGTACCTTGACATTTGATCGAACTAGGCGAGAATTTTTTGATTTTGGCTCTCCTCGGCTCTTTTTTTGGGCGATTGGACTTTATTTGCAATATCATAACTACACATCAATGATTCGTCACTTGTTCTGACCCTTTTAAGCAAATCTGGATCGCCGTTGACGTCATTCAATAATTCCTGAGCGATGGCAATGCAACGGTTTTTTATGTCAAAACTCAGCAATTATGGAACGAACTTTGCTACAACACGCTTCATGACCAAAACTTACGAAAAATTACATGACATGCGCCAACCGATATGTCTACATCCTCAGAAACTTCTCTAATAGTGATTCGACGATTTTCCATAACAATTTTCTTTACTTTCTCAACATTTTCAACGGTAGTTGATGCGTTGGAGCGTCCAGGGTGAACTTTGTAATTCATAGGATTCCGTGAGAGTTGACGTTCTGTGAAAACGTTGTACCAACTGTAAACATTTTTCACACTCAGAGTACAATTACCGATAGCCACTGTCAAGTGTTTTTGGGCACTTAATTCTATTGTTTACACAAAACTTGTGGTGATTTTTTAATTCATTTTTTTCGATAGCAGATACTCGCCGAACACGAGAACATTTCTAACTTTTATGACTCTCACCGATACACACTGCGAAATTTGAACAATCACCCTATTTTTTGAACAGTCCACATTATTCGAATACAGTAAGTTGAAATTGTATTTCACAAAACGATACGAACCTTCACGAAACATTCATTCAGGCTCAGATTGTGCCTGATAGAATTCTGCCACCCCTTCTTATTCTTCTCGAAATATGGGAACTTCGAAGTGATGTACTGGTAGATCTCGGATAGCGTAGCCCTCTTCAGATGGCTGCTTTGGATTGCCATCGCTATCAACGCCACGTAGGAGTAGGGAGGTTTGCTCTGGTTGCTGGAACTGCTATTATTCGTGGCGGATCCTGTTGAGGACGACGGTTGGGGCTGAGGCGAATGACTGGACGACGTACTCGAAGCCCTCGGTTCTTCGAGAGATTCCACGGAGGTGGGGGAGGTATTGCTGTTGCCTCCCGTAAGAATGCTTGCATTGGAAATGTTGGTGAAGGTCGAAACGGGTGATATCGCTGAAACAAAAACGAAGTTTATTTTTATATCATTGACCTTACTTAATAACAAACTTAGATGTATATGATGGGTTTGTCCGATACTTGAGGAAAAACCATGAAAACTCTTTCGAATGGCACCTTATTGTGAGATATTCACCGAACAGTTTACAAAACGGCAACATGATTCTACTGTACAATAGCTTCTCCAATCGTAAATGATAGTCGAGTGAATTTCATTAGTTCGGACTTCCATTGTCTGATATTATATAAAATGATTCAAAATTCCCGAAAGAACTGATAAAAATGAAGAATTCAAAAAGAATAGCTGAAAATAACAATTATATTAAGCAAAATACCTGAAATGAGAAAACAGTGAAATAAAATACAAGTAGAAATAAAACAATTGAACAAAAATAAAAAATTAAAAAGTTTACAGATTCCAAGTCAAGTTATTTCACGATGTTTCGATTGTTAGTATCCACAATTGTCTTATGGGTCATTTGAGTACTTTCTCTTACCTTTGCTTTCCTTTTTCCGCTTCACCGGTTTAGTGGGAGATGGCCATTTGGCGAGAATTGGCCATTTTTTGCTTGATAATGGGTTTTCATATGTTGCGTATCTCTGCGCTAGCTTGACTGCAAACATTGTTGGACAACATGTAGGCATGCGGCTCCTTTGAATTCCCTTCTGAACCAATGTTCTTCCCTGTATATGATCTCAACTTGGGACCACTCGATGTTGTTGATGGGTCCAAATGGTCTGCTATTCCTGATTTGCTGGTTTCCCCTCGATGTGTGTGTGTTTCTTGTACTTGGCAATGCGAACACTCAATGGCCTCCTAGTTTCACTATCCAGTAAATGCAATTCTTGGAATCGCGGTCCTCGTTTGGTTGCCTGGTTTTCGTGAGGCTGCTAAGGATAGTGTTTCCGGATCTAAAGCAGGTTCTGATATTTTACTTGGACCCAATTCTTTTTATCCTTTCCGATAATCCTCTGATGTAGAAAAGTGCAAGCACTAGTTGTGACGGCTGCTCTTCCTTGCGAGGTTCCTGCTATCTTTTAGCCAATCGCTTTGGAGTCGCCATTCCGTTGAAGATAATTTTTGATGATGTCTAGTTCCTTCCTAGGATGCTGTGTACGAAACTGTTATTTCCAACGTAAGGAAAAATTATTTACACAAGATGAGGAACTGCCAATGAGATCGCCACTTTCACCAGTCATAGCCAACATATATATGGAGTGATTTGAAACTCTTGCCATTGAAGAAGCTAACAAGACACCTGGTGTCTGGTTGAGATACGTTGACGACCTTTCATAATATGGACCCATAGGAATACTGAACTAGACGCCTTCCTGAAACACATTATCAGTGTAAGACCTTCCATCACTTCAACAATGGAGAAGGAAGTATACAACGAATTGCCATTCTTAGACGTATTGGTGAAGAGGACCTACAGACACTAAGTGGGAAATATCTGTATACCGAAAACCCACTCCCACAGGACAATATCTGAACCACGAATCCAACCATCATCAATTGGCTGAAAGAGAAATCATAAAGACTCTATTAGACCGTGATTTCGGGCTCTGTAATACGAAGGAAGGGCCCGAGAAGGAACTAGACATCATCAAAAATGATCATTAACGGAATGGCTACTCCAAAGCGATGATGGCAAAGACTTTTGGCTAAAAGACAGCAAGAGCCTCACATGGAAGAAAAGCCATCACAACCAGTGCTTGTACTTTTCTTCATCAGAGGATTATTGGAAAGCATAAGAAGAATTGGGTCCAAGTACAACATCAGAACCTTCTTAAGATCTGGAAACGCCATCCTTAGCAGCCTCACAATTACCAGGCCACCATTTGCATTTGCATTTACCGGATACCCTGTGAGTGCGGAAAATCCTATATCGGTGAAACTAAGAGGCTTTTGAATGTTCACATTGCCGAGCACAAGCAACACACACACAGCGAGAAGAAACCAGTAAATCAGGATTAGCAGAGCATGTTTGGACACGTCAACATAACATCGAGAGGTCCAAGCTGAGATCGTACACAGGGAGGAATATTGGTTTAGGAGGAAATTCAAAGAAGCCGCATACCTACATGTTGCCCAACAATGTATACAGTCAAACTAGCGCAGAGATACACAACATATTAAAACCCATAATCAAGACGAAAATGGCCAACTCCCGCCAAACGGTCATCTCTTACTAAACCGATGAAGCGGAAAAAGGAAAGCGAAGATAAGTGAAACTACTCGATAAAAATAATCATCTCTTGGAGGAATTAGTCCAGTCATGACCCGAAGACATTTGTAGATACTAACAATCGAAGCGTCATGAAGTAATTTGATTTGAAATCTCTTAACTCTTTATTTTTAATTTTTATTCTATTGCTCCAGTTTTACTTGTATTTTATTTCACTGTTATTTCATTTCATCTTTCTGCTTAATATAATTGTTATTTTCATAATTTTTTTTTTAATTCTTCTTTTTTTTATCAGTTCTTTCAGGGATTTTAACGTGTCGAAATATTCATAATTTGGATTAAGAAATATTAAGTACCTACAATAGGGTTATGAGGGTTTTCTATTGAAACTTTTAAAATATTTGAAGATATATTCCTTTTCCTTTTTATGTAAAGAATTCCGGCGGTCACCATACATATGTAAAAAAGATATTTCGTTTTGTGAAACATGTTAAAGAGCACACAAAACATTACAGTAAGTTTGATGATTGATATAGCGGTTTTTCCACCAAAATAAACTGTTTCCCCTGAAAATCAGTTGTGAAGAGGAAGACGTATTATTTAGAAAATAAATTTGATTTTTTTATTGCTGTTGCAATAAGAAGTGGCTTCTGACTAACGTCATTAATTTCAGAAGCAGATCTGTAGGTTCTTTTAGATATTCTTCAACTACTATTAGTACATGGTATAGATACTGAGATGAACCATTGTTCATTTTTCTATTCCGAATTACATACCCATAGCATGCGTGTACTCTTCCTACTCCCTCAAGGACTGATAGAGATCCTCTCCAGAAGCATGAAGTAGAAGATAATCCATTTAAAATAAATGAATGACCTTGTGCTGCGGTTTCCGAGGGTGCCACAGTTGTACTCTGGCCGATTTCTGAGTGCAATTAATAATGACAATAGTGAGATGCAGAAGAGAAAGTTAATCACCCTGAAATACACCTCTTCTGAAAGTGACCCACCCTGTTCGGACTCTGACTTGACCAGATGACTTGGTATCAGTTGTTCAAGGCATCTCACTATTTTGTAGGGTACCGCAAGGCATCTGCGATGTTGTATCAAATGCCTTGGGTTATCGATCCAGGTTATAGAAAGGATACGCTTATACTGTATCGAGTCATGCGTTACACATTTATCGATGAGCTGGTTCTCCTTACATCCAGCGACTGCTCTCTTCGACCTTCTCTGCTCATATGTCCGTTCTAACACTCGGTTAACTGCGGTGAGTATTCTTATGTATAAAATGCTGGTAAACAACTTTCAACATGAATTCAAGCATGTTATCGGTTTGTTATTCTTAGAAATCGACACATCTCCGATGGCCAGATGGCGATGGTCGCTTGGTAGTTTTTTCCACCAATAAGTCACACATTTATTATTATTACTACTTGTTCTATGATAGGAATGCCCTCTGTATTCATTTCAATACGATAATGATAATAAATTGATGGATATAGCCGTTACTACGTGGTAGGAGATCAAGATGAAAAGAGAAATGAAAATTTCTATGTTTTTTACCACTTTTATTTGTAACTAACGTTACTGCAGTTTAGTCCTATATGGACATTTTCAACTTAATACAATAAGTTTGAAAATGTCCATATAAGACGAAACTGCAGACGAAATTTTCATTTCTCTTTTCATCATGATCTCCTACCACGTAGTAACGGCTACATCCATCAATTTATATGATGATTACTTTTATGACTTTGTAAATGGAGATTATATGGGCATACCGAAATACTGAAGGATGAGGATTTAAATATTGTAGTTACAAATTTTTACAATATTCTCTATACTCTGGAGCTCTGGAGAGTTATGTTCCACTAAAAATATATAAAGCTTCTACTTTCCCAATATAGTTCAATTCTGAGCTGAAAAAATTAGTTTTCAAGAAGAAATCGGTTCACAGAGAATACAAAAATGTTAATTTTTATAAATATGAAGAATTTTGTTATTTGAGAGATAAGCTTTGAGAAACACTTGCCATCATAAATACATAAATAAAATAGAGAATAACATCAACAATAAATTCTAGAAGAATTGAAGGGGTTATATTTTTTAGGAGTGATTAATTTTTGGGAAAGAAAGTTTTTGGCTTTCTACTATTCCATCTTGATAAAAAAAAGGATGAAGGAATCTTCCAAAGAAAGGAAGGAAGTAACTCTATACAGAAAGTTACTTCTTTGCATGATCTACACATCCATGTATAGAGTTACTTCCTTCTTTTCTTTGGAAGATTCCCTCATCCTTCTTTTTTTGTATCAAGATGGAGTAATAGAAAACCAAAAACTTTCTTCCCATAGAAGTTTCTGGAATTATATTAATAATAAAAAAATCACACTCCTTACCATCTAAAATGTATTATGATGACTGTCAGCGAAAATAGTAATGACATTGTAAATCTTTTGGCAGAATATTTCTCACCAGTCTACAGTGATGAAACAGTTGACCAAATTCCAGGTTATAAATTTTAGTAAGACGGTTGATATATGTAGTTATAGCGTTGATATTGAAGAAATAATCGAACAAGCCATGTCATTACCTTGGAAAATGTCTACTACTAATCAAAAAATGTATTTTTTCTGTGCCGGGAAAAAAGTTTGACATTTTATCTCTGATGACAGGTAACAAAATGTCACTTTTCATGAAATTATGTATTATATGTATGTATTATACACTTTTCATGTATTATACAAGATAAAAATATTAGAGTTTAGCTCTCGGTTTTTGTCTCCCTCCGATTCGCGTCTGGAGACAACACAACCTCGAGCTAAAATCTAATACTTTTTTCCCTTGTATAATAAATAACTATTTAACCCTGGTCAAACCAATCCACATGATATACAATATTTTCTTCGTCTTATTTGTTATTTTGTTGTCTAGAGACAATTATGATTCGAAAAAAAAATTCTTAATTTTAATTTTCAATTGTTTAAAATCAATTTTTTTATATTTCGATTGTTAAAATAATCAGTTAAGAAATATTTTTTTTTAAATCATAATTTAAACTTTTGAATAGTTTGTCAAAAAAAATTTATTTATTATTTAATTGTTTATTAGTTTGACAATTTGTTATAAACAAATATTGACCATCGTTATATTTTTTTCTGAAGCAGAAACAAATTATGGAAACAGCTATATATAAAAAAGTGCCATAAATTTTTTTTATTCATTATAATACTTTCTAATATCATACGATACGGTAATTGTAGCGTCTACTTGATTTGTCATTAAAAAAATTGATGTATCTTTTAAACTATTAGAAATGCGATAAAGGACATTCAAGTCTTTTTTATAGAGAATACATTTCTCTTTCAGATAAGATCATGTTCGTATCTATTGTTTATTACCTATTACATGCATTTGTTTATAAACATTCGTTATTTTTCTGACTTTGTCGTATTTTTTGTGATCTTTAACTTGCTAAATTATGCAGATACAGCAATAAATTTAAGAACAATTTTTTATCGGAAATTTCCTTTTATTTAACGAGCTTTTTTCAACATTGCTTAAATAATAATATTTTTTGAGTTATTAACGAAAAACTAAATACCATTTTTTTAAAATCTATCTTTGTTAATAACAATTGCAATTTTTACCTGAACCGAAATCCTTCAAAAACATTTTTCTCGAGGTGATTTCGAATCGAATGAGCCATCGCTCATATTTTTAGGACCTTTATCTCTATTTTTCATATTTTTGAACTTATTGATTAGACTATGACACGATATACCAGAAAAAATTATTGTTAAGCATTTTCGTAGAACTCTCTGTCATAATGAACCGTTGCAAAAGTTATACTGATACGATCCTCATTCATTGAAAAGCTAGATGATGAACAGGAAGCAAATAATCAGAATAGGCAAACACAGCTCTTTTGTTACTATGATTTAAGGTATGCTGGACGAAACAATACTTATTGATATGAACGTCAGTAATTCTATTGGAAACAACTTTTTCATATCAGAACAAAAATATTGTCTCTTGATGCATATTTTACTAAGTGATCATCATCAGGAGATGACTGAAAATGTTTCATTTTAGTTTCTGAAGTATTGATGTTTTTTCAGGTATTTACAAAAAAAATCCTCATTACCTTCTCAATTTGTCAATTACTATAGCCATTTCTTGTGTGAAGTGAAATCATCAAAATATTTTTTGTCACTCTGAATCCAGAGAGTTATTCGTTCATATTTTCACGTGCCTTATATGGAAGACGACTATATCGAATGATAAGAAGTACGAATTTTCAACAACAATAATGGATCACTATTTTGTATCGTATCATCTATTGTTGAGTGTTGTTTTCTAACACATTTTATTGAAACTTCAAAAACGTACCAGTATTGATTTGAGAATTATATTCGAAAATTAGAATGTTTTCATTAGGGGGCTAGAAAAATAAAACATCTTCAAGATCTTGAGCGATCATCAATATGGCTTTCGAAAACAAAGATCATCAGGCGACATTTTATTGTATGTCACCTGTATTTGGAATAACGCAATCGAGAAACATGCCCTTGTTATTTTTATATTTCTAAGGCCTTTGATCATGTGTCGCATGAGGGTTTGCTGACTTAACTTCGATGCTACGGCTTGTCGGATCGTTTTTGATCGTTTGCTGATGATAACACACTTGTCTTATAGTTCCATTTGGGTTCCAGTACATAGGCTACGAATGCCCATATTCACCGACAGCAGGAGGTTGCAAATCTTAATGAAGATCTAGAAGTTATTTTGAATTGGGGTGAAACTAACCAGGTTCAATGCATTGCCTCAAAATTACAGGCATTGGTTTTCTCCAAAAATATTCACGTCTTTGAACCGGATATAATAAGTTCAGGATAAACAATTCTGCTTTCTGCTTCAATAAGTTTGTTGGGGGTTGAAATAGACACCGATATGTCTTGGCACAATCATGTTTCTGGAATTGCAAAAGCTGCTTCTCGAAAGTTTGGAACACTATTCTGAACCAGAAAACTGTACACAGCTCAGCAACTTTTGAAGCTTAATAAAGCTCAGATCAGACCTCAGCTGAAGTATTGTTCTCATGTATGAAGCTTTACCCCTGAGCATACCATGAAGCTGCAGGATTCCACTTACTACCTTGGTAGTCTGGAACATCAAAGTAATGTTTGGTATGTGTCTCTCTCCTATATATACTCACACGATACGTGTTCAAGTTACATGGCACATTTGATTCCACCAAGAACGGTACATATCAGAAAT
>WOGJ01230642.1:0-11383 GCA_015342185.1 Leptinotarsa juncta
AGTTTAGTGTTCGTGCTGACATTTGTCGTTGAGATTCTGTCTGTGAGTTCCATTGAATTTTTGATGCTGTGGTTGTTGTTCCTGTTGATTTTGTTTTTCAGTTCGATGGCTATAATTTTCGAAATTTTGTATGAAGGTGCTTTGGTGAAATTGATAACCGGTCTTATAGGTTTATTTTCCTTATGTATCTTTATCTGTGCGTTGAGTTTTGGTGCTTTTGGGTTGTCGACTGTGTATATGTTCAATGTTTTGTTGTTAAAGATCTGTTTGTTGGATTTTATTAGGCTATTAATTTGTCTTTCATTTAGCACGATGAATCACGATCCAACCACATAATATGAAAATCGAGAAAGGTTAATGCAGTCAAGCTGCTGGAAAATAATTCCATAATATTAATAGATAAGTACTCTCTTATCATTCCCATATTGATTTCAATTTAAGAGCCACCGGTAGACAGCTGTTTCAGCCTATTGGGAATCGTCAGTACCGGGCAGGCGGTCCTCGATGGAAGACAACATGTGAATAACTTGGTGGCCCTCAAATTGAAATCAATATGGAAATGATCAGAATAGTGCTTATCTATTCATCTTATATGTATATGAAATAATAATTTTGATTCAGCTAGACACTTATAAGTATTATTATTTTTATAGTTGTTCTTTTTTTAATGAAATGAAACAAAATTTTGAGTTGGCTAGACTCTTTTGTTGAGTAGAAATCCCTATAACTCAATGTATAGAGATTTTTCTCAACACCACATGTGGATTCAGGCTCAAATACAATTATTACTTATCCAGAAACAATTCTGGATAGCAGGTGGAGGTACCTGTAAATAAAATTTTGAAATCACAACTGACAATAAAAAAATGAAACAGTTTAATAAAATGTAAATCTAAATTCTAAATATAAATTAACTAATAAGAACAGCAAATTACTCTAAAAATTGTTCTCTGCTACACCGAACTAAACTAAGTAATGTGAATTTTGAAACGCACTATCAGTTTGTGAAATGTCAGTTAATCTCTCCTGGACACTGCAGTTTTAGGTTCGATGTAAATTCATAAATTTTGATTTCTATTCAATTGTCCAGTGTTTCCTTTTTGGACAAGTTATTTATATATTCATATATATTTTTTATATTCAACGTGGAAAGAGGTAAATGCCTGGTTTTCCTTCTGTGGATTTTGTGCAGTGAAAATTGTGTCTTTCCCTCCGGACTCTTCTCTCGTCTGCTTGAAATTCTTCAAGTAATGAATTTCTTGATCAGTTCCTCGGTTTTAACTGGATTATACAGGTTAGTATTATTATCACTTCTTCCAAGATTCATTTTTCTATATAATTATTCAATATTTACTATTTTTTCTATAAATTTTAATATAATTCTGGGAAAAACAATTTTGCGTGCGTATCCTTTCGTCGCCTCTAGAAGAATATTTTTTGTTGATGAAAAAGTTTCCTTAGTTACCAACTATACATTTTTGTAACTTTAAATTTCCTGCTAGCTGTACTTCTTTCTATGAATTTTCCTGATATGTGAATTTCTCTATCTACTGCTGTTATAGAGTCATTTAATAACAATAACCACATTCATCGCTCGTTGAATAATATTTAACCATTCCGCTCATAATGAACTTTTGTGTTACTTTATGGACGCATTGTATAGTATTGACAAAAAGCACATCTCATTGAAACAATGTCCCATGCTGAGTTCTTTTTCAATTGGAAAGTAATTTGGTACCAATATTTGATAGATTGGGGCTCTTTCATTTATGAACCTGTCAAAATGTATTGTGAGAAGATTAAGAACCATTTCCATAATCAGAATGATATTCAGGAAGAATCCACACTGATAACATTGAAAGGATTGTAGCGAATGAATATTTCATTTGCAAACACATTCATACTTATATCACAACGCAAAAACAATGATCCGATGGGATTCATTAAATGAAGTGCGGAAGAAGCTTGCGGCAGTTTGACCCCTGGTCGAGGGGCCTTGTCGTGACAATCAGGGGGAATCCTGGCTGTAATCGCTACATCCGTGATGCAATACCGGATCCCCGTTAATTAACACCGGACAAGTGGAAAGTAATGGCATGACGCACTGAGAGAATTGTATAGTGCTTCAACCAATGGAATGTTGATAGGTGAAAATAAGAAAAAATCAGTAGCTTTGTTGTTAAATTCGTGGTGTCTGTGACTCTTCGATTATTTAATGGTTAATATTTAGATTTTTTTGTATTCATCATGAGGAAACTTTATATCAACATATATACAGGATGTTTCCTTACTACGGTACGAAACTTCAGAGGATGATGGCAGTTTCAAGAAAAATAGTTTCTATGAACATATGTCCGGAGTTGCTTTGATTCTGAGATACAGGGCGTTGAAGTCTAAGAAAAACGTTATTTATAAAATATCATAAATATCCTTATACTGATTTGGTGGATATTTGTTACAGTTACAGTTACAGTTACAGTAAGAAAGCGAATATGTAGCCCGAACTATATTCACATAATGTCCAGTGGCGTCTCAGTGGGCACCACAGTCAACAATATTGGGAAAGAAAAGTGCGCCACTGACTTTTTTCGTAGTTTTTTATTTTTTTCAATTGAGCAACTGGAAATACAACTTCCTTGTCGTTTGTGTTTTCTTCATGTCAAGCTTCGTTTCCGAGAAAAAATATCATTTTTCAAAACTATCCATGGACAACATAAAATAAAAATCAAAAGTAAATAATATACAATTCCAACCCCAAAGAAAATGAGCATGATTTCCACCTTGTGATAATATACACAACTACATTCGATTTGTCAATGATTCTCAGACACGTTCAAAAATACCTGGAGTACCCCTAATGAATTGCAATTGTCAATTATTCGATTCCTCAAGTCATTCACATCTACTACAGGAGTTTTATGAACAAGAGCCTTCAGATAAATAGAAATCTAGAGGTCCTGCACATCCAATCTAGCGAATAGGGAAGGTGATGTCGAAATGTTAACGAACAAGAACACCAAAATGAGTTGAGCCCCATCGTGCATAAACCATATGTTGTCTCTTACAAGTACCGGCACTTTTTCTAATACCAATCATTCCAACACAAAAGTTCAGAAAAAATTGTTACTGAAAATGACTTTCTCTAATAATGTAGGGATTTTCGTCGGCCGAAAAATGGTCATTGTGAAAAATCATCATTATTGGGTAAAAATCTTGTGGCAGTAGAGCATGGAGCTATATATGATATGGGTATAGGAGGTTTCTTTTTAGAACTGTCTATACGATTTTTGGGCTATCTTCCAGCTCCAGTGCAATCTTCCTCGTACAATTTAAAGGATCTTCTTATCGCATCTAGTTAAGGAGTTATTACAGTTTCTGGTTCTTCACCACCTACATTTTTAATGAAACTCCTAGTTCCACATAATCCTGATTACAGACTTCTAAATGTTTTAGCACATGGAATTACTCTGTTAAGACATCTGTCCTGGTGAATTATCCGTCCTTCTTCCGCATTTCCTTTTGCTAATCTATAAATGAAGTGCATGTCAGTCATTTGAGCGTTAGTGAAATTATTCACGATGGAATCACTGTTAATTGACAACTCTGATATGGCAACACTAGCATTGTCAGCTATTTATAATATGCAAAACGGTTTCAATTTTTTTCACGCAAACATAGCTAGATCTGAAGAAAACATAAGCAACGAAAAAGTTTTATTTTTGATTGATCAATATAAAAAAATATAACGAGAAGTCGGGAGCGTACTTTTTTCTAATATTGTTGGCTGTGGTGCCCCAACGCCTTGTATCTCAGAAACGAACAAACTTTGGACATACGTTCATATTTTTTTTTAACGACCTAACAAGTCCTCATGCAAAATTTCGTACCGTAGTACACCCTGAAAGAAAATATTTGGTTTGACCCTTTTCAAACAAGAATTTAAAAAACAAGTAAAATATAAATTTACAAATTTTCAATTGATTTCACATAAACAATTTGGAAGTTTGAGAACGGGAAGAGATGGCTTTCCCAAACGTTAGCCATCGTAATCAGAGCTGAGAAAATAATGTTCCACTAGTTTATATTAATTTATAGGCAAAACTCAAATTTGTCACAGATGCAGTAAAAATTGAATCTCGGTAATATTCATAATACGTTGTTCATTTTATGTTTACCATTGATACTAATATTCATAATATACATCTTCGTTATATACAGATATTATATTCAAATAATTGCTGTACTACAGGAAAACTTTTCATTCTTGCCAGTATGAAGTATTTGAACTGAATTATTTTTAAGAGACGGGTGGCCAAGTATAATCCACATCAAAGGAGCTGTTGAAAATACAAATATACGACAAGCAGCAGAGCTCAAGAATAAAGTATCTTATAAATGTAATTTCTTATTTTTTCTTCTTATATTTTTATATATTGTGACTGGTGAAAGAAATCTAAAAAAGTCCATGAACAAAAAATGATCTTCGTTCAATAATGAGTCCTATTAATTTTCAAAATACATCCACACTACAAAATCACCAGCTTCTTGGCACATTTATAACATCAGATAAATTATTAAATTAGGAAACAAGGCTCAAAGCAAATTCAAATTAACGAAATCTTTAGTGGACTGGCCAAGTTATAGGGATCTTCGTAATTATATTACTGGAGCTATACGTCAGAGAAAAAACATACTTAGAGTATATTTTGAGGAACAGAAACACTTAAACTATCTTCAATATTATGAGATCGTTGGATATTTTGAAACAGAAACAAAATTTGGATCTACCGCCAAACCTGAAAAATTCGAACGAGATAAATTATCATTTCTTGAATATCAACCACCCTTCTAAAACAGAAGAACAGTTGAGACTTTTGGACAAATACTAGAGCTGTGTCGAACCACACCTGTATTTTTCTCAAGAATCACCTACTCAAGAAAAACAATTTCTCAACAGTGTAAAAAGTAACTGTATTGGATCTGATAACATTTCTCTTTTTATGCTAAGATATGTTGAGGATTATCTCATCAATCACATTTCTTATATTATCAACAAGATTTTAGAAACGAATCACATTTTTTCTGCCTGGAAACAAGCCCTTGTTCTTCCTTTGCCTAAAGGTGATACTCCAACAGAACTGTCGCATTTGAGACCAATTAGGAAATTGCCTGTATTCTCGAAGGTGTTTGAGCTAATTTTGAAGTATCAAGTCAATTATTTTGTAAACGAATTCCATATCATAAATAATGAAGTCCCATCAGTTTTCCGAATATCGCACAGCACTACTACAGCACTCATTAACATCACCCAGGATTTATCTCTGGCTACTGATAAAAGTAATCTAAAATATCTGATACTCTTGAATTACAGTAAAGCATTTGATAGTCTGGATCATCATTTTTTGTGTAATAGCGATGGAGCTATTTAGGATTTAGCGATGGAGCTGTGCAACTATTGAGAAGCTACCTCAGTTGTCGCACACAAACCATATTTTCAGATGGTCAATACTTTGATACCTTACCTTGCCTGTAAAGTAAAAAAAACTGCTCTCTATACCAATATGCTGATGATATCCTGTTGTATTCTTCTTTTACTTATGATAGCTGGCAAATTTCAGTGGAAAAAGTTAATGTGTACCTTCAGAACTTATTAGATATATCTGCTACACATACTCTTATTTTAAACGCAAATAAGTCTCAATATATTCTTTTTGGAAATTGCAGAGTCGATACATATAAAATTAGGGGAAAAAGTGAATGATCTGTTGTTTCAGAAAGTAAGAATCTGGGTCTTTGGCTTGACTCGGAACTCCGATTTTCTAAACATATAAACAATTTGTGTAAGAGCTCTTATGATATTTTTCGATTTTTCGTCAATTATATCAAAGTAGAGATATAATGCCATCCAGATTTAAACTGAAATTATGCGACCCTCTTATAATATCAATAATATCATATTGTGATTGTATTTATGGTCCTGCATAGACACAAGTTGACGCAATGCGCCTTCAAAAAATACAGAAAAACTGCATTTGCTTGTCATATGGGATTCGTAAATACGAATTCATATCAGAAAAATTTAAAGAATCTGGCTGGTTGAGACTCAGCAAAATTTGTTTCCTTCATCTGCGTGTGGCAACTCATAAAATTTTGCTGAAAAAGAAACAAGATTATCTATTAAGGAGATATGTTACATTTTCATCACAGAATAAATGTCAGTCTCGCAACCAGAATACTTTCATTATTCCCAGATACTCCTCCTCTCGATTCACGCGCAGTTTTATATATAATTCAATCAAAAAATATAACTCCCTACCCAGTGAATTTAGGCACTATTCTATTTTCGCTTCCAAGAAGAGAATTAAAGTTCATTTTAAGTCAACAACAACAATTTTCTTCAACTCGAGAAATATTTTTTGGCTGTTTTCTTACTGGTTATTGATTGTTGATTTCCTCTCTTACTTTACGTAGAAAGAACATTCGACTCTTAGACTCTTAGTTCTTTCTACCCTATTTAATCAATCACTTTTCATTCACTGTGATGTATTATATAGCAATATCTTTCTGAGCTAACTGGAAATTTGTAAACATTAACCTACTTTATTTTTGCTCTTTTTATATACCTTTAATTTCTTTTTCATTTTAAGTTAATAGGCAATCTTGTAACTTGTGTAAGATGAATAAATACCTTTTATTATTTTTATAATTAAATACGGCTAACCAACGGTAATTGCGCTGTATATACCCTGTATATTACAAAAAACTTTCCTGGAGAACAAATTGACTGTTTCTAAAAACGGTAGTTATAGGACCACTCTGTCTAAACACAAAACAGTAGGGTCATTCCTCATACCCACAGAATAACAATAGGGCTATTACTAATCGTTTGGTCGATATCGATGTGACCTTTGTCCATTACCGTACCAGCATCGAAGAGATCGCGGCCAACTATGGTGCCACTTGGTGATTTCTCTACGTCGGTGACGTTCACCCCTCTGATACTCCCGTGGCCCTTGGCCACTCGCGTGAGCCTGAAGTTCCCGTGTCCACGGTCATCATAGATGTTTTGAGCTTTCGTTCCTGGCACCGCGATCCGCTGTCTAAATTACTGAAAAAGAAAAACAATTGTGTCACGAGAAACTTTTTATTGATAGGGAAAGCTTTGGTTATTCATAAGTATGGTCGTGAAACTTAAACATCAATTAATTTAATACTCAAATAGATACATCTTTCCTGAAGAAAGGAATACATTCCCCGAAAATCGAAACAAGTGGATCTTCAACATTTGTGACTCCATAATTATTAATGTCGTTATATTATTGATTGGAAGTGGCGTTATTAGAAATCACTATACTAATTACTGAAATTTAATTCTGCCAGTTTGCATCTTTATTTATACGAGGTCTGTTCAGAAAATAAGGTGAATATTCAACTTTCGCGGGCTACGCACATTCGATTATCGTTTTTTATATGTACTCTTATCTCGAATATATGTTCATAGTTTTAGCTGTTTAGTATGTTGAGTTTGTTGGTGAGGAGTATGAAAGTTGGAAGTGTTCTGTGTGTTCGGCGATTTTATGCTATCGAAAACAATGGATCATAGAATTTAATTCAAATTTTGTTGAAAACTGGAACTGAGTGTTCAAAAATATCTGAAATAGTACTCTGAGTCAGAAAAACTATTTACAAGTTGTACAAGCTTTTCACAGAAGGACGAGAAGGTGTGCATGACGACGCTCGCCCTGAACGCCCCAACAAATCAACAACCGATAAAAATGTTGAGAAAGTGAAGAAAATAGTTAACGAGAATCGTCCAATCACTATTAGAGATGTTGCTGGGGATATCGGCATACTGGTTGGCTCATACCATGCAATTTGTTTGTAAACTTTGGTCATGAAGCGAGTGGCAGAGAAAGTCGTTTCAAAATTACTGAATTTCATCAATCAGGAATTGTTGAGCGGCGTCAAAGGCGGTCCAGATTTGCCAAAATGGGTCTTTACTGGCGACCAATCGTGGATATATGGTTATGACATTGAAACCAGTCCAATCGTCCTTATAGAAAAGAGCCCAGGAGAGCCAAGTCCAAAAGAAGCACGCCGATTGCGAGAAGCAATATCTACGAATAAAACGTTCGATACTGCGTGTTCGTAATTTTTGACCAAAAACAACACCGTATTCATGCCACAGCATGAATTCATTTGAAATTAATTGAGGATGTTTGAGAAAAATGAACCGAAGAAAAAACTATAAGCTTAATATTTTCTCCAAATCTGAAGACGAAAGCAGATTTCACGTTGAACTTTGAGATAAGTATCTGTATAATTCTTCAGCTTTTTTAATTAAGAAAAGTTCAACGTATGAGATATGAAAAGTCTTTTTGGAAAGTAAGGTTTCAGCTTCCTACTTTTCCATCTCCATATAGAAAATGTGGACATTTCGAAAGAAAGGAAGAAAGCAATTATTTTCAAAATAAACTTTCAGCAAAGATATTGAGATCATGAAAAGAAGTAAATTTCAGATACAAACTGAAGAAGAAAACCCATCTTCCTCTGTTTTGAAGTTTCCCACATATTTTCTAGAAGATGGAGAAGTAGAAAGTCAAGACTTTTCTTTTCCAGAAATTATTCTCCCCTAAAAATGTACCTCTTTCAATTCAAACAAGATTCCTATTGCTGGGATCATATCAAATAAGCGAATAAATGTCATTATGTACTGTTATCGATGATATGAGCAGATTTTACTGATAAAGTCGCAATGTTACGAATGAATTGAGTGCATAGGGTGTCCTTTGTGGGTTTCCCGAATTTGTTATATTCTTCAAATTGTGATTGACTGATCCTTGTACTGAAAATTGAGTAAATTCCTATATTATTATTATTAATATATTATTATATTATATTAATGCTGAAGATGAGATAAGGCGAAACATCTCCACCATTAAGTATGACAGTGTTGCATGTGAGTGAAATTATACAGGATGTTTATTAAACATGCGGCAAAAATTTAAGGTACTATTCTTTGGACTATTCTAAGGATATTTTGTTCTTTGACGATTTTCAATAGGTCGCTTTGTTTCGAAGATACGGAGCGACAAAGAATTTTGACAATAACAATTAATTACCAAAAATTACATGTTATGTTTCTCAATTCACAAGAACTGTTAAAGATGACTACACCCCGCTCGGATGCAAGAATCCAATCTCTTCTCGTCATCGACTCCCGAACTCTTTCAAAAACAAAATCGTTTTTGATTACGTTACACTGAGCAATTATCTAATTTCTCAAATCTTCCACATCTTTCACTGTAATCGGAGTTTTGTTGATAGGTACCAATGAAATTGTTACATGTTTAATTACTTGTTAGGTCCAGTGTAGTACGCTATACTTTCATTTCGGCTACGTTGATAATTTTAAAATGACCAAAATTGTCATTGTCGAAATTATTTTTCGCCCCGTATCTTCGAAACAAAGCGCCCTATCAAAAATCTTCAAGGGACAAAATATCCTTAGAATAGTTCAAAGAATAGTTCCTTTTTTGCCGCATGTTTAATGAACACCCTGTACATCTCTCACATACTATATTGTTTAGCAATCCTGTGAATAATATATGATTCAATTCCATAACGAATGTTTGGAATACGAACTGAATAAGAAAAAACCTTTTTTATAATCCAATGTTCATATGAAAGTATTTATTTGAAAATACTTTGTCTTTAGTGCAATTCAATGTGTATATTTCGAGAGGGCTTTTTTCCAGTTTGTGTCTGAGTGTTACTTTTTTGCATGATCTACACATTTTTTTGAGAGTTTATTTTAAAAATAATTGCTTTTTTCTTTCTTTGGCTGTTTCCAGCATAAAGCCAAAACCTTCCTTTTCCAAAAAACAATCTCTGCTAACTATTTACCCCTTTCAATGAAGACCCTAAATTGAACTCAAGATAAATGAAAATGGTGAAATGGGGTTGGGGTTTAGTGATTAAAAATGAATTTTTATGATTTCAGTTCGACCTCACAGGACAAAATATGGATAATAGAAAAATTAGGAACTTTCCTGCAAGGTATTTTTCAACTTACCACAAATTTTGTAATAAAATTGCGAAAAACTGACTTTTTGAATATTTTTTTCTCCCACAAAAATGATTCAATTCACATGAAAATTCTTGAAAGTGCTAGCAAATGAAAGGAAACTATAATTAAAACATGGATGTCAACGTATAGCTAGTATTTACTAAACTAAAAAGTTGACATACGTCAACGGTACGTCATCTTTTCCACACTGATGAATACTATATATGATAAATGGGAAAGGAAACGTTTAGGCTTTATTCAAAATAATGTAGGTATCTCTCAAAGAAAAGAAAAAAGTAATTAATTCCAAAATCAACTCTTTTCAAAAATGTGTGGATCGTGCAAACTTTCGAACTCAATTGGAACCAGAAGCCCATCGAAATAACTAATTTAATATAAACATTGAATTTCACAAAAACAACTACAAAAACAACAACTTTCGAAATAACTACTTTTATATGAACATTGAATTACACAAAAAATACTTTTTGCTAGTCAGTTTATACTTTGAATATTTGTTATGAAAATTTATTTTACATGGAACACTGTCGATTTAACTTCCCATAGATCCGCTCTTGCCTGAATTCATATCAATATTGTTTTTGAAGAGCCAGAAATTTGCCAAAATCCTGAGGATGATCAGCTAAAGTCGACAATGATCTAGAAGAAAGTTATTTGACGGACAAGTTACTAATAATTATAATAGAATGAAGTTTTCTCTGCAAGAAAGCAGAGAAAGTACTTAGACTTAACTGAAGTTTCATATTAGATTACCAATTTTGTATAAATTTAAATTTTTATCGAAGCCATTAATCACAATCTGTGAATAACAAAATGGAATATAGCCTAAATTGAATATTCTTCATTATATTTTTCAGTAGTTACCTTATTATAGGTACTTACATGCATAATATCTACATGTTATTTATAATAATAATAATAATGAAAACTTTTCGTGAAAAATTTCATTTTATTGGAAAATTATAAATATCTTACAAATACAAGCTTATAAAACATAAAAAAGGTCTTTCGTAATAAAAAATCAAAATAATAAAAATTTTCGAACAAATACATTCTTTTGAAAATATCCTTGTAGGACGAAACGTTAGTTACAAATACAAGTGGTATAAAAACAGGAAGTTTTAATCCTCAATTTTCATGAAGATCTTCTACCATATAGTAACGGCTACATCTATCAATTTATTAGTAATTTCATGAAATATCATGTGATTTGGATCATTTTTCCGAGAGAAAAAATGAAAACGAATAAAATCAGTTTTTAGCGATTTTCACGCGAAATGTGAGATTATTTTG
>WOGJ01230690.1:0-10952 GCA_015342185.1 Leptinotarsa juncta
GTAGTAAGAATATATTGGACATCAGAGTGCCTCTTCTGAAGATAAAGGAAGAGCTCAACAATTGATCTATTACTCAAAAGTATACCTTTCTGAAACTGAATCAAGGATTTATGTTTTCCCACTCGTAGTGTTTTAATCACATTGGAAGTTTTTTCTAGTACTTTTTTCTGATCCTCTAAATTTATACCAAATGCGTTTTTAGATGGTTCGTTAGCCCTTATTTTCGTTTTCGAATTCATAACGTCAAACCATCTGTTAATGAGCTGAACGAAGTCTGATACTTGTTCCCAGGGTAACTCTGATGGCATTAATCCGCTTTTTCCACAATATGAAACTGCCTTCGAAACAGAATTAGAGAACAGTTGCACTGCTGGCCTAACTTTTTGTCTTTCAGTTCCCTTCAATTCGATATGGTACTTGCTGACTTTATGTACTATAGAAAGCTCTGATGTAGATATATCCAGGAGACTTTCGAAACAGGATTTATCCATAAATGTACCATTTAACCAAAATCCTTGATCAATGAAGTGATTTCTCAATAACTTGATTAGATGAGGTACATCGACAAACAAAAAAATCCTCATAGATTCATTACAAGGATGTGGGAATGAACAATCCTTATCGTGAGCAATATTCATTTCCGAGAAATATTTCATATTCGTAGGACCCATGTCACTTACTATGGCTACCACGGTGAAACCGGCATTGAATAATGCAGATATAATTTGGTTTAAAATTTCTTTTTTCATTGGCTGATCAAAATCATAAAACACTGGTTGCTTCCAGTTACTAATCAGCCCTCGTGCCATTACAGTTTGGCAAGTCTTATGTGGGCCTATCACTTGTTCATCGTTTTTATTTATATCAATCCTATTGGATAAATGGATTTCGTCGAAGGAAAGAACACACAACTTTTCAATGTCTTTCAATTGAAATGACATTTTTTGCATGAGATTGATAACATTGGTCAAAAGTCCGGGGCTGAGATTGAATGAAGAAGTCCATTTCCTTAAAGTAGAGACTGCTGATAGGGGCAATGCGTTCGCTCTCAAATAGCGATAGGCCTTTGGACTAACATTTCTGAATGATATGGCAGATGCAATATCCTCTGCTGACCACTTTCTAAGATTCTTATGGGGATTCAATAGTCTTTTATTTGACCAGACGAAAAACATTTCTCCAAAGATTTTCTGCATGTCTCCATATCTTTCTTCAGCTGTAAATTTTCATCGCACAGCTCCCTATTTGACGATTCCAAATGTGCAACCTTTTCTTCTAGTTGTGCTATACGTAACTCCGCAATTCTGAAAAAAATGCATAAAGAAAAAAATCGATTAGAGGCAATATTCACAGTGACAATAAGTTCGATTGATAAAAGAACCTAACCTCTTTTTTGTTGTGCATTCGACTGAACTGAAGTACTGCAAGTGCTATTTACGTTTGTTTGTTCAGGTTGTTCTATCTCTTCAGTATTTAATTGTAGTGATGTGAAAACACTACCTTCATAATTTTCCAATTATTGCTCTGGTAAAAGAGTGGATTTTTTCCTTTTAGCAAAACTAATTGTTCTTTCTAATTCTTCAGTTTGCTCTCTCTTAAATAAGAGGTTCAGAGTGGGCACACCATCAGTTTTCAAAATACGGGCGTTTTTTGTTGAAAGAGACCATATTGCTCTTTGACTGATAAATCTTCGAAACAATCTTTACGGAAATGAATAGAACAAATAGTTACTGAAAACCATTGAATACCTAATAAATTATGTGTCATCACCGCTTTAAATTAATACACACCATTTTTCAAATTGATGTCCTTCCTCCTACATGCTGAAATCCATTGTTTAAATAGTTCTTTGATGTTTGGGAATCGAAAATACTTGATATTGGTCCCTTTTGTCACTCTGTTGTAATTATTTCAACCAAAAACCGCACAACCAGGCATTCTTAGTTATATACCTACCTACTCGTATTTTTGTTTAATTATTGAAGCTTCGAATACGACACTAAATTGACAAAAGCTAATTAAAAATGTTTGAAAACCACTCTTGACAATAATTTCGTAATAATTCTTAAACTTCACAGCACAACAGAGAACTTGTGAGAAATTCAAATTGAATTTAGGCAAGTCTACGAAGTTACAACCCCGATATGCTTCGCACTCACGTCATCTGCGCGAACTGGACGCGCATACCGTTATGAGTGTATCGTGCCTAAGATGTAACATCGTGTACTGGAATGATGTCGATATTATTATTATCAGTATTGAAAATAGTATAAAGAATAAAACATTTATTTACGACCTTTATTCTGAGTTGAAGATGCCCACAATCATAAGTTGATTTTCCCAAATATCATACTTGAATTTTTCCAACAACGATTGTTCAGTTACTATAAAGTAGAAATAATAGTTCAGACATTTCAATTGCCAACATGGCCATATTTTTTTGCCAGATTCGTGTGCCGATTTTTCTATTTTTCTAATTCACCAGCTTCCTAATAAATTTTTTTTTCTTCATTCTGACTATGGTGTTGTAGCTCTAGTCAATTCATTTTTTCGAATACCCTTAAGATATAGGATGTTCTTTTTCAGTGAATTCACTTTTGCGAAATCAACCAACGGTAAAACTCCAATAATAGCCACTGAAAAATATACCAGCATTTGTGTGGATCTAGATGTTGACCATATTTTGTGAGATTCTACAGATCGAAGCTAGTGCATAATATAAGTTTTATTATATTCAACGTGAAAATAATTAATTATGAACAGCTGATTTCAATCCTTCACCAATTTGGTTTCTTTAAACGGTCCGTTGCTCTTCTAGAACACTATCTAGAATATAGACGTCAAAATATTCACCAGTTAAAGGATGAGCTAACAGCATTAAAATTTAGACATATATGCTGATGATATGAAAATATATTCATCTCCCCAGATGTCAGAAGATGCTTTTCTCTTGGTAAACAGGGAACTTCAGTTATTTGTTAGAGCTGCATGTAATCAAATTCAATATGATTTTCAGTCCCGAACATAATAGAGAGTCTATATATTCAGATATGAATATTGAAGTGACAGATAGCAGCATTTCTTCTGTTGATGTAGCTGATAATCTATGCGTAAATATTGATTATGGTTTGAGTTTTGAAAATCATGTCAAAATGAATAATACAAGGCACCCCCAATCAACTTCATGGCCATCACCTGAGTGATCCAAAAAATATATAAAAGTCCCCTCTCCGCCTGAACTTTGGTATCAGAGGAAGACCAAAAACGAATGTGTATGAAACATGCTGGATGGCTCTTATGGTGATTAAAATAACGCTTTTTGCTGACATCTTCTTCCGTATTATTTCTTCCACATTATTGTTCAGCCAGTATAGACTGTTGATGTAGCTTAGATTTGACATAGAATTTGTATATTACTCGACTGTAATCCAAACTACTGTAAGTTTTTTAGGATATCAAATTTCAAGGAATTATTGAGAAATGTCTTATTGATACACCATCAAGAGATTAAATTGTACTCCATGAATAACATATTTCAGGAATAGATTCAAACAAAAATATATATCATAATTTCTTGAGGTTACTAAAAGCATCGCTTGCGGAGAGGAGACTGAACTTGGCTTTTCACTGTGGAAAAATAAATATTGTGATTAGTATTTCATTGTAATAGAAGAAATAAAGATGTTGCACTATTGGATACTGTTATTTTGTTGACTCATTCAATAGGACATATACTGTTTGTATGAAAACATAAATCCAACTTAGCGGAACAACAATAGCGGAACTGTTTCAATCACTAATGTTCATTCTTTATTTTACGGAAATGATCTTTCAATGTAGATTTTGAACAATTTCTATCATTCTGTAAATAAAGGGACACATTTCCCTTGTAATCCCTTTCTTCATCACTCGCGACAAGTTGCTATTTGTGTTGAATACGGAAACAATAAAACACCCTTTCGAGACGCCTTCACGGAAATGGATAGTTGTGGCTGAAGCGATACAGTCAGCGCTTTTAGGAGGTCCGCTATTTCCTTTGTCGATTACGATAACATCATGTTGTTTACAACAATAATAATCGAAATTTTCATCATTTTTGAATATTAACAATAAGTTTATTATGTCTTTTCTAATTTTACTCAACATATATTATTTTGCTTTCATCTGACATTAATTTACAACCTATATCGATTGTCTGTTTTTTGAAAATTAATGAAATTTGGTACACAAATTATGAAATTTGAATTTACCACTCTTTCATAGGTAATGAACGGTTGTCCGTGACCGTGCCGCAAACGATGGCTGCCGGATATCTGGTCGCCTCCTGTAGCGATATAGTTATTGTTGCAATACGGGAGCACTGCTATGACTGACCTACTTTCTGCCCTACTCGTGGGAATGGCATGAAGATAAATACAAACGAAAATAATACAAATATTGATATTTCTGTCATGCCAGACATCATAATCGGCCCATATAGTGGAAATCAAATGAGTGAAAGTTTGATAAATAAAACTGGAAAATGGACACACGATAATAAGGAAATCCCTTTTAGGAAAATAAATGTCCCTGAAGAAGACTGGAACACTGGCATATTCATGAATCCATGCACCGAGAATTTACAGACCACAGATGCTCCAAATGAATCTCATTTCATCTTCCTGTGTACCAGCAACATAGAGTACAAGGATAAAAATATAAATGGGATCATGATGAAGTTTGGAAGTTTGAATTGGTCCATCAAAACAAGAAGGAAGGCAAAATAACTATGATGCGTCAGTCTCTGTAATTCCCAGATAATGATGGTAACCTTAACCAGACAAGATGGGTGTATTCCAATCATTGAATAAGATATTGTAGTGAATATGAAGACAGACGACCTACATTTTCATTCACTGTCAAATATAAAGAAACACGCAATAAGACAGAACCTAAACAAGCTCGTCATACCTGAAACAGAAGGTCTCCTTGGATTGGTAATAAACCGTATATTGGCCTTTTTGTTCACTCCGATATCAAACCAGTTATCTCAACACCAGAGCGGCGAATTGGCAAGGACAAAGCAGACACGATCCTAGTGAAGTGGGTGCTGAAATCAGGCAAATCAGGAAGAGTAGAAACAATGAAGTCATCCTAACAGTTGAAAATGAATGGAGCACTAAAAAATAAACGGGAAGAAAAAGTACCGAAAGCTATGACTTACCTACTCAAAAACAACAAGACTATCCATGTTAGGGGAATGGATGAGGTTTTGACCGAGGACGAAATTCGCGAAACAATTTCCAAGATTATTCAAAAAGAAAACAGAAGAGTTTGAAGTGAGAGCACTTCGCCCAGCCTACGGCGATAAGCAGAACGCTACAATCATATTACAAGAAAATGAAGTCGACAAATTACTGGAAGCTAAATCAGCAAAAATTGATTGGAGTACCTGTAGATTCACTCAGAGGAAAATGGTTAGCGATGTTTGGGATGTTGGGGGAGTGCAAAAACGAACTACATTCCTTCTATGTAATCTGGAGGACCACCAGATAGGAACTCGCAAATGCCACATAGTTTCAACGAATGAACACCAATGGGAGTCGGCAACGGCATGATCTAGCGATTACCACAGCCAAAAATACTGGACCAGAAATTCTAATCATAAGCGAACTAAATATCAATGCCATGCGTGGCAGGAGGGACAGGGTTTATGGAGAACATTTCAAAACGAATTGAAGGGGTTATATTTTTTAGGAGTGATTAATTTTTGGGAAAGACAGTTTTTGGCTTTCTACTACTCCATCTTGATACAAAAAAGAAGGATAAGGGAATCTTCCAAGGAAAGGAAGGAAGCAAATCTATCCATGTATAGATTTGATCATTCCTTTCTATGGAAGATTCCCTTATCCTTCTTTTTTGTATGAAGATGGAGTAGTAGAAAGTCAAAAACTTTCTTTCCCAAAAATTTCAAAACAACTATCAAAATTCTCAATGGTAACATATCTATTAAAGATCAGGAATACAAACAAAGCTATACGTTTATGGTATTCCGTTGCTACATCTCCAGCAAAGATGAAATTCATTACCTAGAAGATACCCTTCATGAGATCGTTTGACTTATCCAAACAAAAACAGAAGAGGCAATTATTGCAAGAAACTTCAATGCCAAATGGGGCATGAATTTCACCTGGTTATCATGAACCAACAAGACAAACCTACCTCTGTCCAGAGAAGTTATGGTTCTATATTATACTTGACAATCTCCAAAAAAAATTCGACCATTCATAATATTTTGAAATGTGCTAGATGAAGATTCTCTCAGTGGCCATAAATAAATACTGTTTGAAGTCGTGGAAAGAAATCAACTACAGAAATCCTAACATTCGCATGGTTGGCTAACAAAAAGCTAGAACGAGAAAAGCTTCATTCGATACTGAGAGAATTGGAAGAAAATGAGGCTGCACCCTCAAAAAACCTTGTAGATATCTGACAAAGTGATGCCAAGAACCAGTAAAGGATTGTTCAAGAAACTTATCTACTGGTGGAATCACGAAATTGCTAGCCTTCGAAAATAATGTCTTAAGAAGCGAAGAGAATATACGAGGAACTCTAGAAGAACTTCATTAGCGGCAAGAGAGATTATGTGGGAACCCTACAAAGAAAGTAGAAAAAGCCTTAGAAATAGTGCGTCACAAGTACCTTAGAAATAGAATGAATAAAGCAAAACATGATTGCTGGATAACATTGCGTGACTCCATTGATAGAGATATCTGGGGCGACGGCTATAAAAGAGGCAAAAGCTGCCAGCAGAGCAATAAATCTCCTGGACCAGGAGGAATACTATCAGAAATAATTATTATCCATAAGGATGGGGACAACACATGATTTCTGTAGATATAACGAGCGTTTTTACAGCAAGCCGACAGCGATTTCGAGATCCGTTCTCTTCTGTGATCTACTACTAGGTACTACTTACACAGCAAGGACATCTTTTTTGGGACTGATTTCTGTATTGACGCGAAAACAAACTGGTCCGTATTCAGAAGTATTCATGCATAATAGGTTAACGAAGTTCGTTCTCAACATTCCGCCCACATAAAATAGTATATTTTACCTAAACTTATTAACTGTTGGACAAAGAGAAAAAGAAATAAACACAATACATTTTTTTAATTAATTTCAATTCTGAAACAGGTCTCTTGATAACCCCTTTAGGCGTTTTAACCGTGTCAATACGGGTAACACCGTCCAAACCTGGGTGAATACTTTCGACACGGCCGTAGTGCCATGTGAGTGGTGGCGTGTTATCTCCTTTAATAATGACAACTGTATTAGGTTCAATGTTTGTGCACGAAATTGTCCACTTAGATTTTTGTAATAAAGTGCCGAGGTAATCCCTAGAAAATTTATTCCAGAGATATTGATGGATACTCTGAAGGAATTGCCACCGATTCAAAGCACCTATCTTTACATTTCCTAGGTCCGGATCTGGTAATGAATTGAGCGACTCCATGGTCAGAAAATGACCAGGAGCTAGAACTTGGCAATCATTTGGGTCTGAGCTCATGGGAGAAAGCGATCTCGTGTTCAAGACAGCCTCGATCTGAACTAGTACGGTGTTGTCAACCGACAATATCTGTTCGCCAACTACCCTTATCAAATGAAATTTCATGGATTTTATCCCGGCATCCCAAAGACCTCCAAAATTTGGTGCATGTGCTGGGTTGAAATGGAATGTTATGTGCTCTTCGGTAGAGTCCGCGGCTATATTATCTTGGAAATACTTAGAGGCACTAATGAAATTGCATTCACAATCGCTATAAATGTGGTTATAACATCCACGACGAGATATGAATCTACGAAGGCCAGCATAAAAGGCTTCAGAAGTCAACCCTGAGACGAGTTCGATATGTATGGCCTTTGGGGCCATGCATATAAAAATGCATACGTAAGACTTGAATATTTTTGCTCCTCGAATTTTCCCAAGCTTGATAGAGACAGAGCCTGTCATGTCTATACCAACATGAGAAAAAGGGTTCATTTGTGAGATACGAAAAAGAGGTAGGTTGCTTATGGGAGGCTACAGAGAGATGGGATTCACTCGAAAACAACGATGACAAGTGGATACCACTCTGCGAATAGTGGTTTTGGAGATATTATCCAATACTTTTGAACCAAGAGATTATGAAGTGTTGAAATTCCCGGGTAAAGAAATTTTCTATGATAGGATTCGGTTATGAGGATGGTAAGATGGCTATTGCTAGGCAGTAATGCGTGATGTTTCGTTTCGAACGGTAAAGAAGCGCTACCTAGTCTTCCGCCCACCCTAAGAATACCCTTTGTATCCAGAAATGGGCTAAGTTTACGGAAGCTTTTGGGAAGAAGTTTATTATTATTGAGAAGATTTCATTTTTTTGAGAGTTCGAACTCTTTAGCAAATTTTATCAAAATAAGCAGAGACTGCTCCATCTCGAGTTCAGAAAGTATCAAAATTACGAAACTTTGGATTTTTCAAATTATGCACAAACCTAAACAAATTACTTATAATTCTTTGAATTTTAACTAGAGAAGAGACGCAGGTGAGAAGTTTCGAGAGTGGGTGATCATCCTCAACGGTGATAATGAAGATGTTCTTTTTCTCTTCAGTTTCTAACAAAAAATGCTATTTGAAGCCCAACACGATGATGAAAGAGCCAGAAAAGGCGGTCCCGCCCTCCATTGTTGATTCTCCACCAATTCCATAGGGCTTAGGCCCCTGGAGGCTGGATCCGCTGGGTTGTTCGTTGAGGAAACATGGTCCCAACAAGAGAAAGGTACCAATTCTTGTATCTAAGTAACTCTGTTGCAGACAAAGGTATTCTATTTATAAGGGAACCATTCAGCCAGGTGAGTTCACTAAGTATAACATCTTGGCGAGCAATAAAGCACCATAAAGTTCCAGTTTGGGTTTAGATATATTTTTCAACGGAACGACCTTTGCTTTGGCGCTGAGTAGATGAGTCGAGATTTCTCCTTTTTCATTCAGGCATCTGAGGTATACTACCGCTGCATATCCTTCTTCTGAGGCGTCGCGGAATCCATGGGTCTCTGCCAGAGTCATATGAGGAGACAAGACAAATTTTGGGATTTGTAGAGCAGATAAACTCATTAGATCAGTTTTGATCCTGTCCCAACTTTGAACAATACTCCCAGGGGTTCTCCATCCCAATTCAGTCCTAGAGTCCAAAGTTGCTGAATGATAATTTTTAAAGAGATAGTGAAGGGTGCCAGAAGGCCTAAGAGGTCAAAAACCCTTGCCAACTCCGACAATATCGTACATTTCATACAAGAAACCCTAATTAGGTTGACATGAAACGAGAATCATTGAAGACCTCAAATTTTCACTGTTGACCTCCTGTCAGATTTGAAGGTGAATGGGTTATACTGAAAGCTATTTGGGTTTAAGTACCCCAGAAGCGATGATTCGTTACTGACCCATTTACGGAGTACAAACCCACCTTTTTTTCAGGAGCTCTACGAGTTCCTTTCACAAGGAGAGGACTTGACAAGAAGAGGCTTCACCGGTAACGTTATCTTCCATATAGACAGCAGTCTCTAATACACGAGAAGCTAGGGGGTATACTGACTTTACTCTTTGCTTAATTGCAGCAAAGTTCACATGGCTTGAAAGAGGGAGGAGGTTATTTCATAAACAACGGTTAATAATCTGAAATCTTGGATAGGTCCCACGGGAGAAAATCGCCATAAAATTCTCTGATAGTTCACATGTCTCCATGAAATCAGAAGCTGACGATACATATGTTTGATGTCTGCCGTGAACACTATATAGGGTAGTCGAAACCCCAAAAGGATGGAGAATATATCTCTTTCGAACTTAGGTCCTGTCTATGGGTATCATTTATGGAAATATTATTTTAAACTGGGGCAGATGCATTAAACACTACTCTCAACTTAGTTATTGAGCTCTCGGGTTTCATGACGCACAAGTGAAGATTGTAAGAAGATGGGCGAGAAAGCTGGTCATCGATCACGGGTTCTATATGACCAGAAGAGAGGTAATCTCTCATAAACTCATTAATATTGAGAAAACAATGGAGGATTTTTCGTGAACCTTCAAATGTGGGTTCTGGAATTCGAAAAGGTAACTCAACGATAAAGCGACCCGTTTCTGTACAGGAAAAAGTAGCCTGAAAATGATTCTCTGCCAGAATATCCTCTGTAGATGAAGTTGGAGCAGTTGGTACCTGTTCAATTTCCCAAAACTGCTTAATAGTGCTTTCTAAGGAGTTTTCGAAATGCGTTAAAAAGGTATTGGAGGTGGTAGTAGGAGAGTGACAATAATCGATTTTACCCTTGATTACCCAACCGAATTTTGTCTCTAGAGCTATCGGTTCGTGAATTGATGTACTCATAGACAAGCCTGTAAGAATGTACCCAGATATGTCTGCACCCAATAGCTATCTACTGGTGCGGATATATTGAAGTCAGCTACCTGCGTGACTTTCGGGTCCAGGAAATAAATACAGAGATATAGATTTCATCGAGTGTGTATGATATAAATCAAAAGGGAGAAACTCGTGGACAGAACACTCAAAAAATGGGACACGTGTTTCTGGCTATTGGCCTCATCAGCGCGGTGCAGCCAATTGCAAAGATGGACAACAACTGGTTACCAGAAATGAAAAACATCACATATGCACGGTGTCACCAACAGGAGCTAACCGCACATTTGTGGTTTCAATTAGAAGACCTAGAATTCCCAGGCATCATCTAACATCACCACGTAGGCAGCTATAGCTACCTGCGTGACTTCCGGGTCCAGGATATAAATACAGAGATATAAATATTAACGAGTGTGTATGATATAAATCAAAAGGGGGAAATTCGTGGACAGAACACTCAAAGAATAGGGGCAAACCGCGGACACGTGTTTCTGGCTATTGGCCTCATCAGCGCGGTGCAGCCAATTG
>WOGJ01230744.1:0-10116 GCA_015342185.1 Leptinotarsa juncta
CCTTCTGCATCTGTGCGGCTAAGATTTCTGCCTTAGTGGGGCAAGCCGGTGTGATTTTAAGATTCGAGAGTAGAGAGGACATTATTCCACCAAGGACTCCAATAATCAGAACAACCATCTTGACAGAGTGATCTGGATAGAGTCTGCGGAGTTCGAAGAGAAAATCTCGATATTTTACCCGTTTTTCCTCCTCTTTTCTGACGATATTCGTATCGCCAGGAGCTGAAAACTCCACTATTGTTTTTACTATTGTTATTATTTGTATTATTATTATCACTGATAACCAGACTAATTCAGTTTCATATGTATATTGTAATCATAAATTGTTTCTTGGAATACTCCAAAATCTGATGTTTTGAAATATATAATATACTTCGTGACGAAAAAAATCAGATGCATGTAAATATAATTTTCAACCAACCGAACAAATATTTTCAAAATTCAAGTTGATGTTCTTTTAAAGAAATCTTTCGTAGACGTGGGTACTCATTAGATAGAAAAGCTTCAATT
Organism: Leptinotarsa juncta; assembly: GCA_015342185.1. Lineage (NCBI taxonomy): Eukaryota > Metazoa > Arthropoda > Insecta > Coleoptera > Chrysomelidae > Leptinotarsa > Leptinotarsa juncta. The sequence goes on from WOGJ01230744.1 coordinate 511, forward strand.
AGTGCTTAAACAATCATTAGAGAATACTTACGAATCATTCCCCTTTAGCAGAAAACCCACACATATTATGACAGCTAATTCTGAGTGATTAATTAAATTTTTAGTGCTTATATTCATTGAAATATTTGGCCTGATGAAATGACCTGCAAAACCTCAATCTAGTAAGAAAGTAATATAGTGGGTTCGCGTTCAATGGGTTTTTTCGAAACTTTCAAAGAGTTTCATGAATGAATATGCTACAACAATATTCAAAATATAATTCCCTCCATGTGTGGGTTGTGCACTACAGCTACCTTCTTTCGACTTTTTCTCATTGGTGGATATATACGAGAGGCCAAACGTATTATTTATACATCCAAGCTAACGTTTGTTATTTATTGAAAAATGAGAATTGAAACTTTCTCTTTTTACCACTTTTATTTGTAACTGACGTTACTGTAGTTTTGTCCTATAAGAACATTTTCAAACGTATACAATAAACTAAAAATGATGATTACATTATCCCTTGTATAACACCACTGAGGTAATAATAGAGGTACTTAGCTTAATTGAGTACCTGAATGTTGTTTACTTGTGACAATGTGGACACGCTAATTTGAAAAGCGGTTAGTAAATTAGATCTTTTTGATCATTTAACAGGTTGCACCCGCAATGTTTATGCTTATGAATTTCCAAGGATTCAAAATAATTGATTTTGCAACCCTTCCTTGTATAGTGCAAAATTTCCATGTCGTTTAGATTCAAGAACTTGTAGTTGCATGTCAAGGGATGGTTTGAAAACGTCGAATCATTTTTACCCAGTCTGAAGGACCTGTCACGTTTAGCATACCGTTTTGAGAAATTTCGACCACATTGTCCCACATAAACACTATTACACTCCTGACGCTTCATCTTATAAATTCTTGGAAATTAATAAGCAAAAACATTGCGGGTGCAACCTGTTAAATGATCAAACCGATGTAGTTTACTCACCGGTTTCCAAATTAGTGTATCCACATTGTCACAAGTAAACAAAATTCAGGTAATCAATTAAGCTAAGTACCCCTGTCATTAACTACATTGTTGTTATATAATTCTCATTTTTCATCATGATTTCCTACCACGTAGTAACTAACGGCTTCATCCATCAATTTTTTGTTTGTCTGCTTCATGTTAATTTTTGCTTCTGTTCTCAAAAGCCCCCAATGTGGATTTGGTGAAATTGTTGCACCTATTTGAATCAGATCAGATAACTATCTTGAACATCCAGACAAAGAAATTTGCTTATTTGTAGCCAAATTCAATGTTGAAGTAATAATCTCAATCAGTTGCTTATACTATACCCCGTAGTAATACAGAGCAATTTGTCTCTGTGACAGGGTGAAATATTAGATAAATTACAATGAAAATAGGTCAACAGATATGAATAGCCCAGTAATTTTCCTGTTTTAACTAAATAGTCCATGGACTTTTCGCCTATAGTTGATGTGACATGGGAGATATAGTTAATGAAGACATGCTGAAGACTTTTCTAACAGCTGTCATAAAAATTGACAAGATTTCACATTAAACTCTTAATATTTTCAAATTCTCACTTTTGGTCATGCGAGTAAAAGAACAATGGAGAGATGATTGAAATATCTGCGTTTATTTTTTGAAATATCCATCTTCAATTGACATTTTTTCCAATTCAGTTCATTAGTTGTTTATTCAACTCATTTTCAGATAATTCAAAAGTTAATAGAAACATTCTGTGTTAAATTACATTGTAATTTTTATCAAAGTAATTGCTCTCATCTCTGGGCCACAAAAGATTATTGTCAATCTTGTTTTTATAAACATCGAAAATTCTAGTCTCAGCTCGAGTGCAACACACTTTTATCGAGATAACAGGGCCAGACAATGAAGGAGAAAGAAAAGGCAGAAGGTGTGCTACCCCAGAGGATAATGAGATATCGTTAGACCGACGGCCTCAGTTAATTATATGAAGAGGGTTGCATACAGACGGAGGGGTGGATCTATCGACCATTAGATTGTGGAAATGGATGTTGTTAAAACAACCTTGGGAAGTTGTTTGGTGTCGGTTGAGTTAGTAATGACGTGTGTTGGAATATTTACGTAAATTGGGGTGTCCCTTTTTGCCCGAATTTCGTGAGGAAATAGTGATGATAATTTATTTCACAAACAAATTTCAATTGTGGAAAGATAGCGATGGAATGTGGATGTAAATGTATGACTAACAAAGAAACATAAATATAAAATAAAGATTGTAACTTACGTTATTTGTAAATGGAACAAATCATTTTGAAAGCAGAAAAATCGAAGAAGCAGATTGCTACAAAAATATACTAGAATGAAAACGAAATGAATAAAATCTAATCCTGGAAAATCTATGAAAAAGAATCAGATATTTATTATAAGAATACAAACTAATCCTAATGATCATCGAGGTAAAATGGTCACATAATTCAACTACGGGTATTCTTTGAGGAGTTGAAATCTCTTACTGTTTTTTTGGGTTTCAACCTTTTACAATATGAAAAAAATATCTGCCTAATATAAACCACTGAATCAGTCAATTACTTTTCGTATTCGTAAAGTTTACCTACGAATTGAATACTAAATGGAATAATCCTCAATCAGTTATGAGCATGAATAGACTCTTCAGTGGTTCATCTTAGGATGCACCTTTTACAGTTTCACCTTTATCAGCAGATTCTCTATTGATTTTGCTTTGCTAATTTTTCATTTGGTGATATTTTGATATGTGATGTGATACTATGTGATACTTTGAGTAGAGAATTAATGAAAAAAAATTGAGTTTCTTTGTTGACGTAAGAATATTCCAACAGCGAAGAAATCATATGAAGGAAATAGTTGAAAAGCACCCTCTTGAGGGTTAATAGTGTTGGTAATATACTTTTGAGTTTGATCTTCCTAAATAGTTCAGGGCCAATTTGATGCCCAAATGTGGCATTGATAGTACTGCGATTTTACCTAGACAAATATATTTTTTTGACTCAATTGAAGTTGTTTTGCAGGCGCTGAATGTATGGATGAATATTTTTATCTTTCTCCTCATATATGCATTTTTACAGATGAAAATTTTTATCCAATCTTGCTTCTCACAGGTTTACGAAAGAACAGTTTGTAGCATTGAATGGAACTGGCCAATATTTGATGATAGTCCATATTGTCCATTGCTTTGTTATCAAGTCTAACTTGCTAACAAAGTTCACAGCAAGATTTTCACTGAAATAGGTTTTAGAAAAATCGCGACACCTGTTTCAGTATTCAATAGTTTTCTTATGCAGGAATGAATTCACAATTAGTGAAAGGTGATGTGAAAGGAAAAAATGCGATTTTTTTGTATCAGAACCATTTTATGAAATGGCGAATGACGTTCTTTCTGACTCTAATTTGAAAACTTTAATATTTTACAGAGATCTTGATTTCATCAAAACCATTTGTACCCTTTCTTGCGGATAGTGAATGTTTCAACTTGGCTTGTCATACTCAATGCTGAATTTTAAAATGTGTAACCCTCATTTTGAAGGAATTCCCAACCCTTCTGAAGAAAACTGGAATGGTATAATTAGTATAAGTTAGTAATACTGCACCTAACAAAGCGCAATGCTTGTAAATACTCATCAAATGCCACTACATTTTGCGTAAATTCAATATTTACACGCAGAGTGAATTCCCCACTATCCCATTAGCCGTTGCTGATTCATCATTAAATATAACACCAATTAAACAGTTTCTACATCGACCGAAAACAAATACGAGTTATATCTTTATCTTGCTTAAATAGGATAGCGACGATAAGCAAACAAAGAAGGAAATAAACATTAAATTGATGGATGTAGCCGTTACTACGTGGTTTAAAAAAATTGTTGTTGAACTGTAGGTAACTGTAGGCAAAGCTGTTGAAATTACAACAGCTTTCGATGTGTGCCTAAATCAGAGTTACCTACAGTTCAACAACTATTTTACAAATAGGATTCAGGTTTACTAATGAGCTCACCCCTAAGTCCACTTTTAGCAGACATATTTATGAACAGCTTGGAATCCATGTAAATTCCGAGCTGGGTAAAAAAACATTTTTGGTACAGATAAGTGTACAATTTTCTCGCCCTTTTCAGAGGTCCTACACAACAACTGAACCAATTTTCGACATTCATGAATAATCTCAATAGAAACATTATTTAATGGGACAATGTGGTCGAAATTTCTCGAAACGGTATGCCGAACATGAAAGGTGCTTTAGACTAGGTTAAAATGATTCGATGTTTTCAAAACATTCCTTAGAATGCAACCGCAAGTTCCCGAATCTAAACGACACGGAAATTGTGCACTATGCAAGGAATGATTGCAAATGGACTTATTTGGATTCCTTGGAAATTCATGAGCATAAACATTAAAGGTGCAACCTGTTAAATGATCAAATGGATATGGTTTACTCATCGGTTTTCAAATTAGCGTATCCACAGTGCCACAGGTAAACAAAAATCAGGTAATACATAATCTACTGTTACCTCTGTTATAACCTACAGTGGTATTATCTGTTAAAAATTTGTTATTCCGTTAATCAGCTGTCGCCCCCATACGAACGACAACTCTCAGAAGTTGAGAAACTTGTGCGAGCTAAAGACTAACGAGGTCTTACCTTTTATCGTGTGATTCCTAACACGGGCTAATAAGGGCTACTGTAATCAATCATTTTTAGTTTAATGCATAAGTTTGAAAATGTCCTTTTATGATGAAATTGTAGTAAAGTTATGAATTTCATTAGTTCGGACTTCCATTGTCTGATATTATATCAAATGATTTAAAATCCCTGAAAGAACAAAAAAAGGAGAATTAAAAATTCAAGAACAAGAATAAAAATTAAAAGCTGAAAAGACAATTATACCTGAAATGAAATAATAGTAAAATAAAATACAAGTTAAAAAAACAAATTGAACAAGAAATGAAAATAAAATCGAAAGAGTTGACAGATTCCAAGCCAATAAGTTACTTCAGGACGTTTCGATTGTTAGTATCTATAATCGTCTTCGGGTGACGACTGGACTGATTCCTCCGTGAGCTGACTATTTATAGGTCATTTGAGTACTTTCACTTAACTCTGCTCTCCTTTTTCTGCTTTACTGGTTTAGTGGGAGATGACCGTTTGGGAGAAGTTGGCCATTTTTCGCTTGATTATGGGTTTCAATATGTTGTGTATCTCTACGCTAGCTTGGCTGAATACATTGTTGGATAACATGTATACGGCTTCTTTGAATTTCCGCCTGAACCAATGTTATTTGAAAGATTTCAAACTATTTTATATAAATCAGACAATAGAAGTCCGAACAAATGAAATTCATCATCAATCAACTTCAAACAAATACAGTAAATTTAGTTACAAATATAAGTGGCAAAAAATATAGAAAGTTTAAATTCTATTTCTCATGAAATAAACATTATTAATTTTAAATGGGAATAGGTCATTAATAATAATATATTCATCAAAATTGTTATTATTGTTGCAATGGTACATTTGATGTAAGAGTATGCAATATTTTAATGGTGATACATTTGTTTATATATATTTTTCTTTTATATCCATTTTCATACAGTACACCAAATTTTCACTGTCTTTCACTTTGAGAAGGTTGTCACAATGTAAATCAATGGGAGTATCCATACACTATACTCTGAAGTTCAAGTGGCTCCCATTGACTTAGATTGCAGCAACTTGCTTGAAGTAAAAGTAAAAGTTAAAGTATTTGGTGTATACAGTTTATACATACTCTCCTCCTCTTCTTAGGTCAGTAATTGCATTTTCATTAAATAAATGAAAAAGAAAACCTAGATATATACTAGAAATATATTATAAACTATCCCAGTCCACCATATTGTAAATAATAAAACAAATATTCTAATCGACTTTCAATCACAATTCAGAAAATGGCAAAAGGCACAAAGTTGCTTAGACATTTCGAGATATATTCAGCATATATTCAGTATGCCGACAGTTTGAACGAATCACTTCACCACAGTTGTTTTATCCGAAAAATCATAAAATCAGTTTCTATCTGCGTTCAATTTGCCGATATCGAAAATTTAGGTCTACCAGTAATCAGCTAATGGGCGTTTCTAAAAAAACGCAAATCGAAAATAAGCTTAAAGGCGGCACATCTGAACACCACAAAATGGCTTTATAAAAGACATCGTGTGAAGAATATAGAATTACATTAATTTTTTAATTAAGATAAGATCATCAGTTATCGGAAACCTGGTAAACACGATGTAAACACGATTAATAACCTGTTTTTACTGAAAACTGTTGCTACAATTATGAAGAGATGCCTCAAGTTCATTCGTTGTCGACTTTGGTATTCCTAATTATAATGGAGTGTTCATTCATCAAGATTACCATCTACATCTGAAAGTCATTTTTCTTCTTCATTAGATGGTTTCAATTATGATATGGATGCTTTGATTAAAATTGATTTACTTTTGGGACAGAATGGGTTTAGTTCATAGTTCAAAGAAGTATAAAATGATTTCCTCGTCCATTTGAAGTACATTGTTCATTAATATACTGGTTTGAAAAAAATATTTTGAATAACTATTTGATTTTGTATTTTTTGTATGCGTCATTAGGCAGATTGAGATCCCGGCGCCGAGCAACAAAACCCTTGAAGCGTATCACTTACCTGAGGAGTAGACAGGTTGAAACCTCAGTGTAGTAATAGCTTCTCAAAACTAACTTCAAAATAGGAGCCAAAACGTCGAACTACTAAAAATACAAGAATACAAGACGCAGTACCCTAAATCTCCAAAATGAAGAATAACAATTGTCAGGGGAGGTTAGTGACCAAAAAGAAACTTTCGGGCAGAATGAAAGAAAAGGCAAAGGGAGCGTATCATGTATATACCATCTTGCAATGTGGAAGAATATCAACGAAATGAGTGGATGAATATCCCCACAGAAAGCCAAGCAAAACTATTGACATTACTGAATCCAAGACTGTCATCAGAATTAGTCTGGAAATTCTATGAAGTATTGAAGGGACAGGGGAAGAGAAAAGGATTGATTTTATATTGGGTGACGAAACACTCAAAGGAAACGCAAAAACATGGATTTTATTGGCCAGAAATAAGTCAATGAGTTACATAAAAATTACTGAGAAAGTATACCTATCTGCTAACACACCTTAATGAACTTCCATAATATAATAGTATTTATTTGTATTTGCTTATTGCAAAGGCTCAGTTTCAATACCTTGAACGTCATTGTTATTTTATTTGAGCCATTCGATATTGTGGACATTGAAGTCACCGAATATGGAAATTTCGGCACTAGGATGATTGATTTGCAGAAAGTCAATGGTGTTTGCACTTGGTCGATAAACGAAGCATATGAATTTAGTGATCATATTCGATATTATTTTAAACCATATTGCATCAAAGTTTTGGGGTTCCAGCATTTCCTCTCGTTGACAGAAGATATCGCTTCTGATAAAAAAAAATATTCCAAAGTTACGTCTGAATTGAGAATGGAAATCATAGCGCCGGGATATAGAAAATTGACGTGCTTTGTTGAAGCACTGACTTTGGTTTCCGTAAGTGCAAGAATATAAGGACTATTTGTTTGCCGATTTTGGTGCATTCAGTTTTTATCTGAGTTAAGTCCACAGTGAAATAGCAGTTACCATGCTATTTCCCTGATGATATGTTTTGACTGATGTTAGGAAGACCCTGCCATCTGTCAGAAATAATGGATTTCGAATAACTTCTGCAGGAATCCGCACAATCGGATCTCCACCTGGAGATCCGATTGGAGAGCTATTTTACCTCAGGAGTATTTTGACCCTAGGAGCGCCATCATGCAAATTTTTCCTATATTCCCAAGGATCCATATTGTCTGCAACCCATTTTTTATTGTATTTATTAGAAAAAAACAAGATTACAATATATTGCTTTGCTGACGACACTACACTTGTCTTGTCATTTCATTTGGATTCCAGGACTTTGGCTACGGATGCACATCTTCACCGGCAGCAGAAGGTCGATAAACGCAGACTGAATTCAATTCCACAAAAACCAAGGCATCGGTTTTCTCCAAAAAGATGAATGCCATTGATCTAGATATAATAGTCAGGACAGACAATTCCGCTTTCTGCTTTCTGTTGGGAGTTGAAATGGACACCAATATGTCTTGGCACAATAATGTCCCTGGAATGGAGGAGGCTGCTTCTCAAAAGCTTGGAACACTTATCCGAAACAGAAAACTGTACACGTCTCAACTTTTGATGCTTTATAAAGCTCAGATCAGACCTTCTTTGGAGTGTTATTCTCATGTATGGAGCTCCACCCCTAAGCATATCCTGAAGCTGCTGAATTCTACCCAGAAAAGAGACATCCGGCTGATTGGAGACGCCAACATCACTTGCAACTTTGATAGTCTGGAACATCGAATAAAGGTCAGGGATTTGTCTCTCTTTCATAGATACTTCCACTGAAAGTGTTCAAGTGACTTCGCACATTTGATTTCACCAAGAGTGGTACATATTAGAAATACGCGACGGACTGTGTTTGCTAATCGTTTTGAGGGTCAACTCAATACACCTCGAACTTCACTGTTTGAAAACTCTTTCATTTGGAGAACTGCGTTTATGTGAAATAAACTTCCTGAGAATATGGATTTAATCTCCAGCGATTCAAATCCAATGTGTATCACTACTTTCGTACAGGCATCGCTCTTATATCGTCTTAAGGATTTTCCTGTAGTGCTTGTGTTATGTCCTTGAAATGAATAACCTGAAAGACCAGAAATATAAAAAATTAATTAACTTTGCATCATCTTGAATAATTATGAATGCTTCTGCCAATAATACTGAAGCATTGGTAGATACCTCTTTTGAAATAATACAGATAGTATAGGGCTCTGAATTGAGACACTGCTTAATCTTGTGACATATTTACTGAATCTTCAAGTAAAACTGTATATTATTACAAGTGAATATTATTACAATTATATTTTCCCTATACATGCTTGGTATTTGATTTGAGCATATGCTCAAGCGCTGCAGTAAAATCGTTGAAACTCCTTTGCGAATGTAGCGATATATGTTGGATTTGAATCGCTGTAGATGATACAATTGGAAAAACTGTGGAAAGTCAGTCCATTATCCTTAGAGAATAAACCCAACCTTTCTTCGATGTTTCAGACTGCTGGTGATGTTTGGGTCAAGAGCTTCATATATGGTAACAATATTCCAATTCCAAGAAGGTCCAAATTGTGCCAAAGCTATTTTCTGGGTTTATTAGCCATAGTTTTCAGGTTTTAATGGCTGACATTTGGTCTGCAACTGCTGTTACTATTATCAAAAATGATGAAGCAACGGACGCGGTGCATTGATAATCCTCACACAAATAATGCAACAAATATAATAAATGTTAGGTTTCATTCCATCAATTTTTACTGCTGTAAATATCGTAACTCTTGTGCATTACGACTGAATGAATACCTCACAATATCGTTACTCTTGATTATTCGAAAGAGAAGTTATCATAGAATTCCTAGTTGAATTTATCAATATTTTTTTGGTAAATGGGCATCGACAGATAGAGTCA
>WOGJ01230768.1:0-11150 GCA_015342185.1 Leptinotarsa juncta
GAGATAAAGTTAAGAATCTTAGTGACTGGAGAAATGTACAATAAAATGGATTATCGGGCTTTTCAGTCAAAAAATCAAAAATCAAAACTCTGCTCTACTTTGACAAGCTTTTTCTTCTAATGGATAGCTTATTCAGGGCCAATAATTTATTGAGTTGTGGATTTATTGCCAATGAATAACATTACAAATCATACTTACAGTAAAAATGAGTGAAAAACAATGAATTGAACATATTACTTAAAGAAAGTAAGTTAAACATGTATAGATTTTTTTGGTTTGACAAATGTCGTAGCTTCACATAAATGTTCTTTTTTAATGGGCATGATGATTTGATAAAATTTATGACTCTAAAGAGAGAGTTGACTGATACAATGTTCATTATCATCATTGTTTTTTGGTGTAGTTCCAATAAGTTACTGTAAATTTGTAAATTCTGCTGAGATTATCAAGGTCAGTTTTCTTATTCATACAATCAACCATTTCAAATAAAAGGTGTTCGAAAATAATCACATTCAACTTTTTTGTGGTATGCGTTTCATCTCTCAATTTGGTATTCAAATTCTTTTTAGTTTCAATATTTTTTGACATGTTTTGATATTTTGTTCATTATGAAAATGTAAATATGGTATTTCAAGATAGATTTCCAAGATTAGGTAAGTGTAGATTTATAAGAAAAATTGGTAGGTGAACTATTTCTATTTCTGTTGAGTACATTAACAGAAATTTATTTTAATACATGCTGTCGAATTGAATATTTGGAATACTTTGTTGTCTCAAGCAAAGATAAGTACGATTTGATACAAGAAAAGATCAACAGATGTCCTTTTCTATATCTTATGCTAATGGTATAATGCTCTGAACAACTGACAAAATGTTTCGTCTGATTACTGACCTAAAGGGAACAAATACTTCATTTAGTTTAGACTAACTACCTCTTGGCCTAAACTGTATAGTGAAAATCCACTCACACATGATAGTAGTTGAACCAGCAATCCAACCAACATCAATCGACTAAGACAGAAATCATCAAGACTTTAGTAAACCGTACTGTCGGGCTCTGTAATACAAAGGAAGGTCTCGAGAAGGAACTAGGCTCATCAAAAATAATCTTCAACGGAATAGTTACTCCAAAGTGATGGTGGAACAGACTTTGGCTACAAGACAGCAAAAGCCTCAAAAAGAATAAAAGCCATCACAACTAGTATTTGTACTCCCCTACATCAGAAGATTGTCAGAAAAGATGAAAAGAATTGGGTCCAAGTATAACATCAGAACCAGCTTCAGATCCGGAAACACTATCCGTAGCAGCCTCACGAAAACCAGGCCACCAAACGCGGACTGTGATAACACTAATTGCATTTACCGGATACACTGCGAGTGTGGAGAATGCTACATCGGTTAAACTGAGAATCCTTTGAAAGTTTGCATTACCGAACACAATAAACATACACATCGAAGAGAAACCAGCTAATCGGGAGTAGCATGTTTCGACTCATTAACATAACATCAAGTGGTGTCAAGCTGAAATAATTCACAAGGAGGAATACTGTTTTGGGAGAAAATTCAAAGAAGCCGCATTTATGTCGTCTAACAACGCATTTTGCCAAGCTAGCGTAGAGATACGCAACATATGGAAATCTATAACCAAGCGGAAATCGGCCAACTTCCGCTAAACGATCAGCTCCCGCTAAAGCCGATGAAACGGAGAAAGGGAAAAGGGGATAAGTGAAAGCACTCTAATGACCTACAAATAGTCATCTCTCGGAGGAATAAGTCTGGTCATCACCCGAAGACGATTGGGGATATTAACAATCGAAACATCGTGAAATAACTTGACTTTTAATTTTTCATTTTACTTACTTGTTAATCATTCAATTTTCAATTGTTGCCAGTATTATATTTCATTGTAATTTCAGTTTTTTGTTTAATATAATTGTTGTTTTTCAGTTAATCTTTTTAATTTTATTAATTCTTTCAGGGATTTCAAATAATTTTATATCATATCAGACAATGAATGTCGGAACTATTGAAATGCAACATGAAACATTGTCAATCACCTTAAATCATATCTGTTTCATATATTTCAACATATAATTTGAATTCATGCTCTGGGGTATCCGTAAATTCAATTATTAAAAAAAATCATACCTGGCCCGGTAAGGAATGAGTATCCATGCTTGTTTCCAATAATATAGAGGCATATCCCACATTATCTGACGAAATCAAACAGTTGGTGTTATTCATTGATGTTGGATGGACAGCAAACCAGTTGATAGCTCCAATAGTTGTATTGTCTGAAGAACTCACAAATTTCAGTTGTACTATTTCTTTGTCGACGTCACTGTTGTATCTGGAAAAACATCAAATATTCAGATAATTTTTTAAAAGACGAGTGACGAAAAACTAAGTCAGTTATAATGATAGTATTTGTCTGGCAATCAAGAGTTACCCTGGAAAATATTAGCAGGAATTGAATGCAACATTATTGTTTGAATATTATTTATTTCATTCTGAAATCGAATATTCCAATTATTTTTCTATTGAAATAATAAATAAAAAATCCTGTGGTAGTGGGATTCTTCCTGCAGAATTAACTGGTAACATTATCAATAAATATTATGAATTGCCCAAAGCAGTGTCTGCCTCTTTGTCTGAATGCGATAAATTCAAAAACTACCAAAAACAGATTTCTATATTGGTTTCACAAATAGACCGAGTGTTTTAAGAGGTAGCTTCACGTGTGAAATTCATCAATATTCTGCGTAAATGGTTGCAATATGAAAATATTTTACGTGAGGGCGGTGGAGTTGTGAGAGTTCTCTTCGAAACCAACGTCTAATCCAAATGGAAAGCGGTATGTTGTTCCTAAGAGAAAACAGTTTTTGGCAAGAGAAGCATTTTGGGTGTCTACTTCTATTTCTTATAAAAAACTTCCGAAGTAACAAACGAAGTATTTGAGATCAAAATGAACTCATTAGAAAGATGTTTAGATCATACATAGCCGCTTCTTTCAGATAAAGACTGAAAGAAAGAGTCCTTCCTTAATAACCACTTCTACAAGAACATTGATTCACACAGAAGGAACAGTACTTTTGTAACATCTACTTCAATACGGAAATTGAACTATACTGTCATCTGCATACTCCAGTAGTTATATCCATTGTGATCCATTGGACGTAGTATCTTATCCATTACAGGTTACATAATAACAGAAACACAGTTACTAATACATACACATGTTTCATAAGTAATGTTCTCTCCATAATATTCATATACCACTAACCTTCATCTAAACTTGTCGCAATGCATAAAAAATTTCAACTGAGCAAATATGAAGCTCAGACCTCACCGATAAACCCCTATAACGAAATCGACTTTTTTCAACGGAATATGCAATAATCTGACAACTTCAATGTAATAAAGATATAAAGGATATTTCATTAAGGGATTTCTATCTTCAAATTCAAATTAAACATTGAAATTTTTTGTTTGTTTGAAAGACCTATTGCTGCCATTTTGAGTGGAATAAAACGTCGTTCAAATGTCCTCCACAGCTTTTCTTAGCACCCGAAACGAACAATTTTTCATGACTCTGGCGCATAAATCAGTCTGAATTTGAACGATGGCAAGTGTTATATTGGCTTCAAGGACCGCTATGGTTTGTGTCTTATTCGTATACACCTGCGACTCAAGAAACTCCCACAAGAAAAAGTCTAACGGGGTGCAGAATATCCAATATGACATGAGCTGAGTGGCTAGGTCTAACGGGTTGTGGACCGTAGCGCCGTCCTGTTCAAACCATATGCCGTTGGTGTCCAGATCATTTAATTCAGGCCAAAACAAATTGTTATCATAAACCTATAGTGCTCTCTTGAGGATCTTATGTGAATTGGTGTCGTCCTAAATTGTTTATTCACGTAACCATTCAACCAGAAATGAGCCTCATTGCTTAAGATGATTTTTTGGTGAAAATAAGGGTCATATCAAATGCTCCAGAGCCCATTCAGCGAACACACGTCGTTGTCTATGGTCGTTTACCTTCAGTTCCTGAGTCAGCTCAATTTTCTACATATCAGTAGGTACCAAACTGCAAAACTGAATTAGAATAATTCTGAATGAATAATTCTGATAAAACAGGTAGATTTTGATAAAATAACTGTAATGGAATATCACTCTTAGAAAAACAACTATATCATGAATATATTGATTAGTGGCATTTAATGAAAACAAGTTCAATAATGAATATTTAGTGATATAAAGATATTCCAGCAGGTTTGATTTTTATTCATTATTTCCTCTAGGTAATATATGTCGTAGTTCATGTTGAAATCGTAATTATTCTGTGAAACCTGACAAGTTCAAAACTTCTTTCATCCTCATTTTTGTTGGTTGTTTTTGTGATTGTGAGGTCTAAAAAGTTTACCATTTCTTCTGTTCTTTTTTTGTGAACAGTGTTGATGTATTGAAAAAAATGTCTGCAATTGTCGGTGTGTTCCTGTGAAGTAAGGGCTATAAGTTAGTTAGTCACCGATAAAAGAGTTAACGGGAAATTGGATTTTGTGCCACAATTATTCATCCATCTGATTGAGTTTTTTCATAAAATGACAATTATTAGGATATCTATACATGAATTACCTGTTTTCCTGGTAGAAATATTGTATTGTAATGGTTTTTGGTTCCAAAGGTTCAAACAGTGCGTCACAAGTGTGAAATGGTTTTTCTTCATCTTCATGTTTCACCAGGAATAATCATATACCTCTTTGAGTTTTATTTTGTTCCAATGTAATTGATGAATGTACCGTGTTGTGAAACATGACTTGAATGAATTTTATAGTGTATTTTAGTATTTCAGATGGTGTTAATAATTTTCATCAAGTTACGAGTCAATGTATTCATGTACTCATGTACTCATGAGTTAATGATTTTTTTTAAGTTAAAGTGTTATTATTAAAGTGGAGCTTCTTTAAGCGCGCTTAACTTGGGGAGTACATTGGTAAATGCGTGATGAGAGCGTTACGAAAAGTGTGATCGAGTGAGGCGGTCGAAAGGTGAGAGAGAGGTATAAGTTAGTGAAATAGAAAGAGAGAGTTGCTTTTTGTAATACTGTAGAGGTAAGAGAGAGAGATGAGAGCACACATTTACGGTCGAGTAGCTTCTGATGAATTAGAAGAAAACTATCAAACGTTGCTACTAATTTCAACAGGAGATTTCCATGTTAATTTTGCGTCCGAAGACAAACAACTCTTCCTCTCAACTTTCTACAAGACAACAAGCTCGTACTATAAGCCTATTGTTTTGATGTCACATTCAACCTCAGTGACTACTCGTGCTGATGTATGCGATAATGGAAATAATACATAAAAATATAAAATATATTCAAAAATGTTAATTCATCAATGAAATTCCATAATAAAATAAAATATTTGTAGAAAATAGATATATGTATATGTATATGCCTGTGTGTTAGACATATATAAAGATATATACAAAGTAAGTATTTGAATAATAATAAGAAAAGAGAAACAAAATTATATAAAAGATAAATTTTTTTCACTTATCCCCTCGCCCACAAACACTCCAACTTGATAGTCTTGAACAGTAACCCCCTACTTGTGATACCTTATCTAAACGTTCTTAGGAAATGCTCTCCATTGATACTCCACAAAGTTGCATTCGATGTAGTAGTTTATGTTTTATTGAATAAAACATTCCCTATTTATTTAAATTGAATCAGGAAGAAAAGGGCAGATCTTTGGCGCACAGTTCTTTCATCATGAAAACGCACCGGCCCACACCGCCCTTTCCGTGAAGCAATTTCTGACCCAAAAATATTGAGAAATAAAGAAGTTATGACGAAGTTCCCGTAGAATTATAGTTTCTAATCATAATCTAAGAAATATTCAAAATGATTTTCATTTTTTTCAAAAAGAATTCACTTCTTTCAAACTCAAGACGTACATTTGCAAATATTGTCAGGTTGCGTCAGAAATAAATCAAGAGAAGATAGGTCCAAGAATCTAGGAGGCCATTCAATAGGACCTCTTTACCAAACCTGAAAGTATATAATGTGAAGGTGCCCCATTCTGTTGAGAATTTAACATTTTTTTGTATTATAAATTGTCGCGTATGTCTCTCTGATACTCTAATTCATGAACTATCCAAGGTTCGATAGGTTTTTGTAGCATGTGAGCATACATTTCGTCATTCAAATTTCCTTTTATAAATAATAGACCAATAATGGCATCTCCCCATATACCAGCCCAGACTTTAAGTTTTTTGGGTTCTCGTTACTTCAGTGACAAGAGTGCTCTCGTCACTAAAGGGAATATTTTTTATGAGCCGAGGTTCTGCTGTTATTCTAGCTGTCGTAATTTCGCAAAATTCAATTATTTTGTCGGGGTCACCGTCACCAATTTCTTGAAGGATTCGCAATTTATATGGATAAAATTTATGCAATTTAGGTACTTTTCTTTCAGATTCACGAGATAATCCGGTTGCTGTAGCTGGTTGACGAGTCGATTAAGTATGATTTATTACAAACTGTGCGAGTACTCCACTTTACGTTGTTTCGACCAGTAATCAAACAGTACTAGTTTCTTGAAATTTTGCAACTGGTAGACGAATGTACATGTGACTTACATTTGTCTCCGGATGCCTCTGGTTAAATACTTCAGTTGTCCTTAACAAGCACTGATCTTCTGTACCAAAAATTAAAATAATTTCCACAGTTGTGTTGTACACCACTGTTGCAGATGAAAATTCTGTTTCTCGTGTATAACGTATCGAAATAAAAATCAAATGTAATAATAATAAGAGTATCATTTCCCGTTGTGAAATAGAAAATGCAATACAAAATTCCTCTCAAAAACCAATAGTTCAAACAACCCTTTTTTGTTACTTCCACTTATCAACTGAGTCAACTTTTTCAGGTACAAATAAACAAAAATAATACGGGCGTAAAATGTTTAAGAGTCTCTGTATTAATGCTCTAATGTTTTTGAACATTTCTTGAATAAATAATAGAAAACAAAATTTTAATTTGGATGAATAATTTGGATGAATGGTGCTTCATTTAATAGATCAAAACTTATTATATCGAATGTAGCTTTGTAGGGTTCCATCGAAGAGCATTTCTCAAGAGCTTTCAAGTAAGGTATCACAAGTAGCGGGTTGTCATTCAAGAATATAAAGTTGGGGTGGCTGTGGCAAGTGGGTGAGTGAGAACAAGTTAACTTCATTTTGTTTTTCTTTCCCTATTATGGAAGTTGTTTTCAGTGATTCACATTGGATTTGAATCGCTGGAGATTAAATCCATTGGGAAAAACGTTTTCAGGAAGTTTATTCCACATAAACGCAGTTCTCCAAATGAAAAAGTTCTTTAACAGTGAAGTTTGAGGTGTACTGAGTTGAACCTCCTAACGATGAGCAGCAACAGTCCGTCGCGAATTTTTGATATATACCGCTTTTCGTGGAATCAAATGTGTCAAGTCGATATTCTAGACTATCAAGGTTGAAAGTGATGTTCGCGTCTCCAATCAGGGGTGGAGCTCCATACATGAACAATACTTCAAAGAAGGCCTGATCTGAGCTTTATGAAGGATGGATCAAAAGTGTAAAGTATGAAGAGTTTTCTGGTTCGGAACAGTGCTCCAAGCTTCTGAGAGGGGGAGGGGCTTTTGCAATTCCATCGACCTGACATTATTATATCCGGTTCGGAGACTTTTTTTTTGAGGAAACCGATGCTTGGGTTTTTGTGGCATTGAATTGATCCTGGTTGTTTTTACCCCAATTCGAAATTACTTCTAGGTCCTTACTGAGATATGCAACCTCCTGCTGCCACAGATTCAAAATTGTGAATATTACTGGAGTTTTTTCCCCAATACCAAATCGTTATTTTTACAACTCAACACGTGTTTCGATCACCAAGTGATCATCTTCAAAGAGGAAGATTAAAACTAAAAACTGATGCGAGCTAATCCTATTTATACTATGGTAACCCCTACAGGTAAACCATCCAGGCGTACCAGCCATACGGGTATACCAACCTAAATTAATTTTACAATTTTGCCTTATCTAAATTTATTTTTGAAATGTGTCCTTATGTAGTAATCACTAAACCCAACAAGATTATTTTATTTTATTTTAACAAGCTATATAGTACGCTCATTGGTATAGGTCCGTCATCGTTATTTATAATATTATTGTGTTTACTTATTTCTACACTCTCGTAGGCATCTAGATCACTTGGTGATCCAAACACGTGTCGAGTTGTAAAAATAACGATTTGGTGTTGGGAAAAAACTACAGTAATATTCATAACACGCCTAATCAACAATTCTCAAGGAATCGTTAAGAGCAAGATAAATCAAATGAAGTGACCATGGATTTCTGCAACAGAAATGACTATTCAAACCTGAATGATGAAAACAACAGATATTTGATAAGGTGTTCCAATTTTTTGGCAAATGGGCTGTATTGGATGGTGAAGTTTTGCAAAAACTTTGAAAATAAAGCCGTAGCGAGCAGAGAAGTCACTAAACTTGGTCAAGAGCTACATTATATCATTGATGATTTTCTCGATAGGAAGGTATACGGGGTGTTTAAATTCTTCTGCTACATGCGTACAAGAAATTTCTGCATTGATACATCATATGCAGATTGAATTCTATCATGAATGGCATAAATGTATGCCACTAGAATTTTGTAACTGCATCTATTGTCATAAATAAACGTACACAGCAAAATTAATACTTCAAGAATTGGTGTGTGTAGGTGTTCTTCCTGCCAATACTTTGCAGTTTGCTAGGAAGCTGTATAAAATACTTGTTCTTCTGTAACTTCTGCAGTTAACAATATCCATTCAATGAAAACCTTGGGGTCTGATGCTCAGCATTAGTTATTGGTGAAGAATATCATGAACCAACTCAATCTTTATTCTCTTCTAAGGGTTATCATTACCAACCCGAAGGAATAGTTCCGTCACTTTTCACAAGCACCAACCACCGTTAGTTTCTTCATAGTTCCAGGGAAAACACACTTCATATTTTATACAGCTTGCGGAATTGGGTATTGAAATGCAAATGAATGCATATTGTATACAATAAAACAGGTGATGAACAAGATAGATTTCTTTCATTCTGAGAAAGCATCTGCAATAACTGTCGGGCTCTGCTTAATTCATTACGACTGTTGGAAGCGACATTGCAGCGTATACGTAATTATAGAATTTGCACTTTTTGCTGCTGACGGGTGCTCTCACAGGGTGATTTTGTAGTGCAGGACTCCGTGGTGAAGTTCACATTCGGTCATCCAATGAAATGGATGAGATGAAATGGATGAAAATGGTACACTCAAATTTGAGTATGTTCTACAGATATTCCCAAGAAGACCGTATTCAATTGGAATTGTGTCCTAAAATTAGTGAAATGAATTTGGACGCATGGATAACTTTAGTTCGAAATTTCTACAATGAGTTGGGAAGTTTGACAAAATGAAAAACAAAGAAGAGGATAACAACTGATGCATGGAGAAAATCGGATATCGTTTCAATAAGCATTATGGCGAATTGAGGAAAAAGTTAACAAACGATATGCCAAATTTACAAAATTATAAAGTTGAATCGGTCAATCTGGAACACGATGTACCTATACCCCACAAATGAGTTCGAAATTATGGAAACAATAAAAAAATTGAAACCAATAAAGTCACCCGGATATTATAATATCCGATCAGAACTTGTGAAAGAAGTAGTGAATGAGATATGCTCTCCGCTAACATTTTTATGTAACAAACGTTTCAATTGTGGGTGCTTTGCAGAGGTTTTAAAGTATGGATTGATGAAACCTTTATATAAAAATGGAGACAAATTAAAAATCAGTAACGATAGACCCATTTCTTTATTGTCCAGTATTTCTAAAATGTTCGAACGATTAATAAAAATTAGTCTAAGTTTTTGAAGAAACTGAACATATTGCCGGAATTTCATTACGGTCTTAGAGAAGGCAGATCAAACGAGGATGTCATTTATAAACTTGCTACAATTGTTTGTAATGCTCTAGATAAAAAAATACCCATACTTGGAATATTTATAGACCTCTTAGGGTTTTTGACACTGTATGTCACAAAACCCTTTTACGAAAACTCAATGGTTATGGTATCCGTGGGAATACATACGACCCTTTGTCCAGTTATTTATCAGATTGTGAACACAGTGTTGAAATTGATGGTGTTCTGAGTGTTCTCAGAACTGTGACCTATGGTGTTCCTCAAGGCACCCTGCTGGAGCCACTTCTTTTCACTATCTATATGATAGTGTCTGTTTTCTTCAAATACCACTGGTCAAACTATCAGTTTGGCCGATGATACTGATATTTTGTATACTTCTTCAACTTGGCAAAATATGAAACAAACCGTTGATGATGATTTTCAACTGTTAAAGCTGTATATAAAACAACTTTCAGCTATATAAAATTAATTTCACAATATTACCTATCTAAATTTATTTTTGCAATGTGTCGTTTGTAGTAATCAGTAAACCCAACATTATTTTAACAAGCTGTATATTATGCTCTTTGGTACAGATCCGTCATCGTTATTCATGATATTATTATGTTTATTTCTACACTCTCATAAGTATCTAGTTGCCTAATGTTGTTAACTTGTCTAACTTATCTTAATGAACTGACGTCTATGGAATGGTTTTGTTGCAAAATAGGATGTCCTTACATTCGATTTCGTAAATTCCAGACGTTTCCGAATTCTCAACTTTGCTTTTGAACTTCCCAAAAGGTTTTGTAGTGTATGACCACCTTCATACCTAGTTCCTTGAAAATCTTTCCAAAGTTCCTCGTATGTTGGTGGTATGGAACTGAGATGTATTTATCTTGGTTTTTGAAAGTCGAGATTTCGTTCATTCTTAACCTAAACATCTTCTTCCTTATTATGTCATCTACAGTACCCCTCGAGAAACCCTTAGTGGCTGCTATTTCCTGTATTATACGTCTTTCTTTTTTGAACCTATCATGTGTTGAGAGAAAGTCAAAAAAAATAATGCACCAAAAAATTCAAACCAGCACGTTTGTAATGTACACAGTGATGTGAACTGTCAGGAATATACCTGTACGTGCTTGTTTCTTTTCTAAATATATCAC
>WOGJ01231029.1:0-10218 GCA_015342185.1 Leptinotarsa juncta
GTCAGTGAATTTTCAATGCTGAGAGGTAAGACGAAATTGGTAATATTTTTGAACAACTTGTTAAGACGTATTCCTAGTTCTCTTACCGGACTATTTATATACGAAACTACCGGTCATATGGGGTTATCCTTTTTATGTGTTTCTGCATTAACTTAAGTTACAAATTAAAGTGGTAAAAACATATAGATTTTAATTTCTCTTTTCACTATGATCTCCTACCACGTAGTAAAGGGGCGGTCTAAGGAATGAAGCGCCATCGCCGAGAACGCGACTCGAACGTGGGCAGACGTCGTTGACGGTTGTGTTAGTCTTGCAAATTTCTTCTTCGATCCTCGAAGCTACTCATTACTCAGTACAGTTGGCATATTTTTTCAGTTACTGTATTTTTAAAGTAATCATAAATTACTAGCTGTTTCCCGCTCTTATATTATCGTATAGCCGAAGCTACTGAACCTAGAATCTTGAAATATGCAGGTAGGTTCTTTGTATAGCGTAAATAAGTATCAAGAAAGGGAATTAGGAATTTCCAGGGGTTCAAAGATTTTATTGAATATCATCAGTTCTGAACTTGGAAACCTGAAGTTTTGGGTTGATAAAAAAATATTGTGACTATTTGTTTAAAATAGTCTGTTACGAAACTTGATATGACAAACCAAATTCTACGCGGGCGAAGCCGAGGCAACAACTAGTAGTTGTATAATAAACAGAGCTCATTAGGTTGTTCTTTTTTTTTGTTATCGATATTGTGTCCTAATTGTCAATACCTATTGGTTTGAAGAGAAATAGGATCGAAACAACCGACAAATATTTAAAAAATGGTAGGACTCTACAGGAGCTCTATAGTATTTTTTATCAAAATCTTAGTAAACATGATACTATTTACTCGAATAATAATGAATAATGGATGATGGTGTCATGAGTTATCTTATTTTTTTGTCTGGGAACCACCGAATATCTATATTTATTAACGAATTCATCGTCTCGCTTCGTTGAATTATGTCAGCTGGTGCGTGTAAGTCTAATGATAAGTGGAGTAAAGATCTAGTGACAGAAATATTATGGTCGATAAAAAGCAGCCGTTAATTTGTGATACCGTAGTTCTGAATTATGTGTCAATTACGTACTCCCATCTGACAGTTAGAAATTATTTTTTTTTGCAATTGTTGAAAATATTTCACAGAAATTGTTAGGTCTTTGTTTTATGGTGGATCTTTGGTGGATTAAGTGTTTAACCATTTCCGCCAGATGAACACTTGTCGCCTAGATACAAAGTAGGAAGTATGGAATATCAAATGATTACTGAAAAGATTTCTTTATTATTGCTTGTGTCGGATATTAAATTCGTCATGAAAAAAAATGTTTTGAAACAACACAAATTTTGAAGAATTTTAAAAACGATAACATGGGATTTTATAGCAAACTACGATCTTCATTTCATAACTTTGTACCAATGTCAACAGCGAATAACCTGATGAATAAGCTAGGTAGGAACATGTTTGAACAGAATCCTACTAACTATAAACATTTGGTATTTCCATTAAGGAATATTTTCATAAAATATTGTTGATGGAATATTGTTGATAAAAATATGTTAAACACAATAACAAACTCCTGAAGTTATTGTAATCATTATTATTTACTGGACTAAACGAAAACCCAGCAAAGCGTTTTGAACTAAAGGTATACTTTCCGCAAACACAAAAACCTTTTCATGTTCCGCTTCGAATGGGACTAGGAGAACAAAACAGAAAAATCACAAATTCAATAAATAATATAAAACTTCTGAAAATTATTAAACTCAGAATAACGTGGATAAAATACAACTTAATGGTTTCACAGCAAGCAAAAAATTACAATTGTTATTAACAAATTAGCATGGAGAATATGCATCCAGTTTTTTGTTAATTATTCCATTATTTATAAAAAAATATTTCAAAATAAAATCTTGAAATATTCATCTCTCCCAACGGCCTAACCAGTAGGTTCTGGTAAATGCCTGCCAAATAATAACTACTTCCCCAGTTTATACCACGCTAGATATTGAATTCCATCCCAAAGACATTTATGCAAGATACCTCACAGAGCTTAGTCCCGCAGATATTTCCAGTTCATCCAGCAGTAGGACCATGCTGAAATTTTTCGAGTAGATCACCTACACACCGGTTTCGAGGTATTACCTCTCATCAGTGCAGGTCAGATCCGACTCAAACAGGAAAGTTCCTGGAACTCGATTAATTTCAACGAGGCTCAACTACATGCATGAAACTTTCGTCTCGTGAAGAAAGCCCCAAGCGGGGAAGAAAGATCCCATGTACTAATACTCGAACAGAGATCAAACTGTGTCTGAAGACTGTATCAAGGAATTATACATCGTACTAGAAAATAAATATTTCGAGTAGCGTGGTATTAGCTAGGGAAGTAGTTGTTTTCCGGCACACATTTACCAGAACTTATTGTGTAAGTAGTTGAGATAGATTAATATTTCGAAATTTCTAAAATATTATTATTGAACTTTTTAATATACAAAGAAGAAAGTATTACAAACAACAAAAATTAATTGGCGCTCCGGGACGACTTGATTGATTTCAGTGGCGAATTTGCTTTTTCAGCTGCAAGAAAACCCGGAAAAACCTGAAGCACCACATCATCTGAAGTTACTGATCTACCAATATTCTCTTTTTCATAGAATAAAATGTAGGGTGTCTCCAGAGGTTCTAATAAATTTCGAAATATATATTTTCTAGTACGTATGTATCTCTCCTCGATACAGTTTTCAGACACAGTTTGATCATTATTTATAATTTTGATTTAACGTCGAAATGAGGATTTCACGTACGGTATGGACAAGTCGTCGCTAAGACAGTATACCACATGAAATCTTTTTCATAGTATACAAAATCAGTGTGAAAATTCAAATAAATAAATTACGATGTTATCTAAACCATTCAGAGAATGAAATCGCGTTGGAGAACACTTTCATTTTAATTTTCCAAAAAGTTATAATATTGTTAACTAAAAAATTTTTTCCGACCTCGACAGAAGTTTACAAAAAATTTTTATTTTACTAATTTGCTTTTAATTTTTGAAAGTGCTAGTTCATCAAATATCATCAATATCGATTCATTCAAATGGATAACTTTATTATCAATATTGTTTATGACATATCTACTAAATATTTTCGTTTTCCTCCCAGTTGAGGATAGTGTTGTAAATCATGCCCTAAAGAAAATAACACCGGCCGCCACTGGTAGCCACAAACCAATTGTGACGTAGCTAAGAGAGCGCGAATGTACGATGTTCGCTGCCGCTCTAGATGTAGTGAGAATAATACTACCGACTTCGATGGAATTCCGAGGAATATTCTAGGGCGTTCGATTGCCATCTACTCGTCCATCGAGACAGTTAAGTGCGGAACTCAAAGCGATCTAGTAAGGCGCATTCAAATAATAGTTGAAGTTTTAGTTGAAGTGTTTGTTGTATTTGAAGTGAAATTTAGTTACGTTTGATTATTCAGTGTAGTCAATTATTGGTCAACACACGGGGAAGCATGTAATAGGTTCGTCCTTAGACATAAAAAAACATCAAGAAGGCTTTTAGATGTTTGTCTAATTCTGGAGACTCAATCGCTTGCCTCACATTGAAATACTTCACCATGCCACACATAGTGATAATATTGAGATTATTCAGTTACATACAATCTATACTTCATACAAATATACTGAAAAAAATCTTTAATTGCTTTTAAAATATCATTCATGTTGCTTTTTGGTGGTCTAAAAAGAGAACCTGTTACTCATATTTTCTTGTCGAATTAAATTTTATCCCAGGTTGTTTATGTTAAAAATTCATACGATTTATGATTCATAACTTCAAATTTTAAAGCTTTTTTTATTTACAAACCTACCCTTCCACTTCTTGAACCTTTATCTTTTCTAACGAATTTGTAAACTTGCATGTCCACTGAAATACTAGTGATATTATCTGATAGCTATATTTTCGACACTGTGAAGGAAGTAATTTGAAATCAGCAAAATGGCTTGGTGGGGTACCCATTGGGATCTTGGAAATTATGAGAGATACGAAGATGGTTAAATTGGGGCAAAGTTTCGCATTTACCTGACTAACAATATGCCGTTGAGGAAATTCTGAAATTTCGAGTGTATCCGGAGTGTATCCGGAGAAGAAAATGGATTTTATTCTTCTCTGGCTTTATTTTTCAAAGGTTTAGAAAACAAATTGCACTTCCACATAGCCACTTTTTCCCTGCTATATAATGGTATTTTCAGATTTGCTATCCAACATTTCGTCTTCCGCTCACCATCATCAACTTTTTTTTCTTATGTACGCTACATTGAATTCTTTCTGTTTTGAAAAGAATAAAATTTTACATTTTCAATGATATTGAAAAAAATATTTTTATCATGATAGGCTTTGACTTTGATGTTTCTACATTTGAATTTCAATTTGTTACACTAAATGACATGTTGTTATTGTGCAAGTCATTGAATTTTTGGTGAAAAATGGCTTTCACGAATGAAGAAAAAAGATATATGATACAAATTAATTACAAATATGATAGAAACATTATTAGGACATCGGAAATGTATTTAAGCTTGCATCCCGAAAGACGACAACCACATAGAACTATGTTCAAATTATTGGATCAAAATCTCACCGATCAAAATTTGATAAATGAGGTGAACTGCTGGCCACCTCACCAGCCCATTATTCCCTTTCCATTTGTCGCCAAAACTTTCAGTCACGTAATTAGATACTCTTCTGGTAGTGTGCGGTAAAGCACCATCATGTTGAAACCAGATGTTGTTATGGTTAGCCAAAGGTAGATCATCCAAATAGTCTTCGAAAATCGATATTATGAACTGGTGATAGGTTTCTCCATTCAGAATTCCGTTAAATAAATAAGGACCCAAAATTTTATCTTTGTAAATTCCTGTTGAGGTCGAATTTCTCGGACCTGCCTGAGGTTGTTGATGCTCCAAATGTGTTTGTTATTTCGGTTGAATATCCCACAATTCGTAAAAGTGCTTTCATCTGTCCAAATTACATTTTCCAGGAAAACAGGAAAATCAGATCTTATTAGCCAATTAGGTACACTTGGATGCAATTTTTAGGATATGTGTATTTTGTAACATTTCAAAGCGCTTTTTTGAGATATTTATTTTGGAGGAAATTTGACGTGTAGATTTCCCCGGGTTCATGTTTATCTGCAAATTATTAATGTTTATTGAAAAGGACACAATGTCTAACTTACCTCATACATATCTCATTTATCAATTTTTCCTTATTTCCTGGTTCATTCTGTCCCCGTAGTTTTTCATTGGCTTTTCAAACGAACCAAACTTGGTGTGATTTTGATCCAATAACGATGTCGTTGTCGTCTTTCGCGATACAAGTTTAAATACATTTCCTATGTCCTAACACTGTTTCTATCGTATTTGTAATAAATTTGTATCATATCTCTTTTTTCTTCATTCGTGAAAGCCATTTTTCGCTAAAAATTCAATGACATTGTACAATAACAAAATGTCATTGAGTGTAACAAATTGAAAGTCAAATGTCAATATCTTCAATTGAAAAAAATTATAACTTATGATACATCATTGGAAAGGTAAAATCTGGTTCGATTCAAAACAGAAAGAATCCAATGTAGCGCCCATAAGAAAAAATCAAGTTGATGATGTTGGCCGGAAGAGGAAACGTCGGACGGCAAATCTGAAAACACCATTATGTAGCAGGGAAAAAGTGGCAATGTGGAAGTGCAATGTTTTTCGAATCCTTCGAAAAATAAAGTCAAAGAATATAAAAACCATTTTCTGAAATATCAGTTTTTTTCCGGATATCTCCGGATAGTCTCAGAACTTTCTCAATGGTATATTGTTAGTCAGGTGAATGCGCAACTTTGCCCCAATTTAACCATCTTCGTATCTCTCATAGTTTACGAGATCCCAATGGTGGCGATGACATTTCCTCTTACGAAGATGCCATCTATGGGATCGACAGAGTGTTGGAAAAAGACGGTTGTTCTCACAATATGTCATTTGCGGAATGATGATGAATTTTTCTTTCACCTCAAGATTGCACGGTTTTGTGAAAGTTAGCAGAAATGGCGCACATCATTCTATCTAAGAACTCAATTATTACATACCTTCAATTTCGGTATACGATCTTGTCATTGGTTTATGACTACATTATTCAACTGCATCGGAATTTCGGATGGAAAAACTCAGGAAAAACAATTCAATGGGGTTAAATCTGGCCACCTTGATTGCTGCCGAATGGTTTATCTTGAGTGTGCCCTACGTCAGAAAAAATATTTTCGCTGTGTATCGTCCAATCCGTGCTAGGGATTGCACTTCAAAAGGTAACAGCTCGCACAGGAGCTGTTTCCTCCTCTGAGGAGGAAACAGATGATTCACGAGAGAATATATATAACAGATTTGATAGGTCTTCCACCAGTTCAACGAGGTAATATTTTATAGAGGTATTTGTGAAATGAATGCGGCACTGGGGTTTAGAATTATATCGTGGTATTCCTTGCCTGTTATAAAACGACTGATAAGGTGAATGTCAAATTAAAGTTGATCAATGAGGCTCGGCATTCGAAAAACAGACCTCTCTAATGAGAGACCTGAATCGTCATCAACCAGGGGTGTATATATTTGCTGAGCAAATAATTCCCTACTGAAAATCACCAATGTGATGCGCCACTTGACTTGAATGAATGAACACATCTTCATGCACAGACCTAATATCACATTAGATACTAAATTCATACTAAACTATGTTCAGATATTGGAACGTGTCCGATAACTTCAATATTGGTGGTCTTATTCCTCGATCACATGTTATCAAGACCACCAGAACAAACTGGGAAGCCCATAAGGCAGATCTAGAAATTTGCTTAGACCAGATTGATTAAGAAATTGAGAACCTTACAGTTAGCAGCAGACCAATTATATTTAATGGTGGCTACGTACAAAGGACATTATCCTAGAGTCATCTAGAGATCAAAATGAAATATTTTCTCACAAATATTACTGGAGTTTTTTCCCAACACCAATTCGTTATTTTTACACCTCGACACGTGTTTCGATCACTTGGTGATCGTGTCGAGGTGTTAAAATTAACGGTTTGGTGTTGGGAAAAAAACTCCAGTAATATTCATTACTACACCAAAGGTTCCAAACAGTACATCATAAGTATTTTCTCATAGATTAAGATTTGGCATATCTGAAATAATAAATAGACCAATCTTTCAAAATGGGAAGAAAAATAGGAGGTAATGCGAGGAGTTTGAATAAATTTTAGTATGTGTTAGACTTTCGCTTTCCAGGTGGAAATGGGCGGATCGATAGTGTCACAGACAGCTAGGTGCATTATTGAAGCTAAGAGTGACATCAAGACGGGTCTGGAAATGCCATGAATAACTGAAGAAAAGACAAACCGGAAACTAACAAAATGGATTGATTCAATACTGGTAGCTAGAACCCTCAGGAATCATAGGCAATGAAGTTGATGAGTGTGCTAGTAACGGATCATCAAATAAATAAAAGAATACCGAACCAGCTTTGGGACTTGATGAAGAAATGAAAATTATTGTGAAAATATATCTGTGAAGACGAAGGGAAATCCTTTTTAGAGAAAACACTAACGAATTGCTTCAACAGAACAGGGATTAACACAGGAGACTCCGACACCAAAATACGGCTGTATTTATAACAGAGACTTCAGGTGCAGACAATGTAACAGAGGGGCAAAGACAACTCGTCATGTTTTATGTGAATATGAGGCACCCAAATTACGAGTATGTTCAGATCAATATAACACAAATCCAATGGAGGACTTGTATAAACATGTAATATTGTTGTTCATGAAAATATGTGAGAATAAACACAATAAGCCCGTGAGGAAGGGTTTTCAAAAACATGAAAGAAAGGAACAAGTCGGATGGCACACAAATGAGTTGAGAAAACAATAAAATCCAAGTGATTGTTGTAAATATCTTCCATTGACGGTGTAACAGTAAATATAGGAAGAAGGTTTTTGTAAATTTTTCACAATTTCTGAAGCGATTGGAAAAAATTGCTTGTCTCAATTTCAATAAACCTAGGATTTTGAATACCCAATAATCAACGAGGTTGAAATTGGTGATCTTGCTGTAGGCCGATTAGGAAATATTTGATGAGGTATTCTGGATTTTGTCCTAGTAGATTCTCTGGATATTTTGCATAGAAAAAATAATACCGCTAAAGTATCTATTAATTACTCACTAATTAAGTTTTGATGATATTTTGTATTTTTTGCAGTCATCGGATGACGATATTTCTAATTAATACATCACTGAATTCGATTTAAGTATCCAATCATCGGACAATTTGGCAAAATTTTTCAATCATTAACAACTCAACTATATGTCTGTTTTTATAAAACTAAATAAAAATTTTTCGGATTTATATTTCCTAGCTCAATCTGAATTACAACTTTTTGATTTGATAAATTTCAGGTTTCGTCATTGAATTATGTTTGCATTAATAAATAAACTACTTGACCAAATTTACCAATGATAATTATGATTCAAATGGAGCAACTCACCGCTAAATATCGCTACATACGATTTGGACATCGCTAAATAAACTTTCACGCGTATTTTGTAATTGTTTCTTTGAAATTGATTTAGCCTCGTCAACAATGCCTGTTCAAATATTGGCATTCTTATTTGAATACATCGAAATAATACAAATTATATTAATTTCGACAATTTTTGTATATACTTGTAGTAATATACGAAATTGTTTATATTAAACACTTGTTTCTATGTGGAATCGTCTGAATTTGGAAAGTTGCCAAATGCTTTGAAAACCACTAAATAACCACACACCACTGATGGTCCTGAAAACTCGTGTGTGGTTGATGTGGATAAATTGAGAATTATCAGGAAGATTATTATTCCACCATTTTATTGTCTGTTCAAACAGAAAAGTATCATTTTAAAAAATATCTCGTTTACTCCTGTAATATGGTTCTCAGCGTACGTCTTACGCTACGAATATTAAAGTTGGGAGTATTTTTGCAGGAAACTCCTTGAGGCGCTCTCAGAGCGGCGCCTGTGCGAAAGTAGCGATTCACATTGGATTTGAATCGCTGGAGATTAAATCCATTATTTGCATATAATATCTGCAACATATGCAGAAAGCATCTTTGTTGTACTCGGCATGATTGCAGATCGTGGCGGGTTCAATTAGTACCTGACATCTAGTATTTATAAATTCCACCCAGCATATGCTATAAAAGATATTATATTATTCAGGCTGTGAAATATTTTCAATCGAAAGAACTTTTACCAGAAATAATCAAGATTGTCTCTCAAAGAGTAATTATGTTAAGACTCTAGTTATTTTTCCTTTCAGGAATCGCCAATAAAACTGTATTTTTAGTCTACCAAAATTTTAACGACTTTTCCAAAATAACTTCTGACAGTCTCTTTTTTATAACAACTATATGGTGAGCAAAAAATATAAAAACAAGCAACAAATTGAATAATCATAAAATATGAATAACAAGTTTCAACATCCTCCCAGTGCTAGAGGAACTATTTTTCCTTTATATCCAATAAACAGATTTTTGTCACTGGTCGCCTATATTCGGCATTTTACGTTTTCACATCTACGACACGTACTTTGTTATCAGTACCTGGGTAAGTTGCAGGTACGCGCACCAATTTCCATGCATATCATATCTCGGTAGAGTGTTATCAGTTAGTATAACATCATTAACTTGGATAGATTTTTGAGTTTTCTTCTGTTCACCCCTTTTGATAATGTGGTATCGAAATGATATCTAGTCCCTTCATCAGCCGGGTTCAGGTCGGTAGAAACCCACCTCTAGTCGTCCACGTTAGTCCTTTCTTGAATTTCTCCTATTATAAGTGAAACAAATTTTTTGAATTTTCTGCCGTCACTGCTGATCCAAGAAATAACATACCTGGAGTCTGAACAAAAATACAATTGAGTTATAGGTATGTCCAATTCCGATTGTATTGAATGTGCCAGTCTGATTGCCTTAACAGTCGATTGCAGCTCTAATCTTGGAACATTTGGAATGACTAAACTATAACATCGTGGGATTGTGATATCTTTAAGTTTGGGCAGTTCATTCAACCTCTTTTTCCAGATTGTTAAATGGTTGTCATGTAATCTC
>WOGJ01231120.1:0-10799 GCA_015342185.1 Leptinotarsa juncta
ACTATTTTAAAAAAAGATTTATCTTCTGGTTGCTTTGCCATAAATATCATATCTCGTGAACTCGGATTTTCAGCAGCAATAAATGCATACTATTTACTTATGAAGAAAGTTTGAGAAGCTATGGATTATGCTGTGGACGACCCCTCCCAATATAGAAGACCTAGACACCCTATCGAATGAGACCCTCATGTCCCCCGTTAAAAAATGAACAATATCTTCATCCAAACACCCCAGCCAGGTAGGAGTTAACGTGAAGGGCGGTACTTATGTCTGAGAACATTCATGCCGTCATCCCATAAATCAGTCTTGACACATTCGTCTTCCTGACGAACATCAGTCCAAATGGTAAGGGAGCCAGGCTCCAACCTGATTGAAATCAAGGTGACTATCAGTCACTTCCGGTATGGAATTCCTTTCTGGAGCTCAGGCAGTCAGGTCTTGATGCAGAGTATATTCGTTATATAGAAAAGAGCTTTGAGAATAATATTCAAATTGAAGATGCGTGACTTGTGTAGGCCACTTTTCAGCAGAAATAAAATATCAACAATATTTGAAATATTCATTCTAGAGACTGTCTGCTCACTTCACAAACATAAAAAAAAATTTGAGAGCCGTACAGACAGGTCTATGCGTAGCGATAAAAAACTTGCCCTTTCACTGCCAACATCATCTTTCACCAGGCAGTTTCAAATCTATAGAAGTAGACAAATATGTAACCATCTGCCAAAACATATTACATCAAGTGAGGAACTTAAAAAGTTTAGAAAATCAGTAAAGAACCTTTGTTGGGGAAGTGCTTCTACAGTTTGGAAGAGTATTTTGCATACATATTCTAGTCTTTTGGTATACCACGATGTATATTACGATCCATGTCAAGTAATTATAAAATTGTGTTGTTTTAATGATAACATATCTGTGCTTTTTTCTTATCTTTGATATTTTTTGATTGTTTTTTTTTTGGTCTTCACTGTATTTTTGTGGATACTATACATTCTTTGAAAAGATTGTAGATAATTTCGTTGGTCAATTAAAATCAACGATGAAGTGCACACACTGTGAACCCTCATCAGTAACCTTCGATCCTTTCTGGGATTTGTCTCTCCCGATATCACAATGCTTGGATTATGTTGGATGGACTTGAAAAACCGACACGTTCGAGTTGCAGAAAATAAAAAATGTCTCTCTATCAATCCTTAAATTTTCCTGTATTTTTTAATTTATTTTAAAATATTCTCTTTAACTGAAAAATTTGAAGGCAAGTTGAATAATGCCATCGGAATTTTGTCTAGACGAATTAGATATGAGCAATTATGCAGCAGACAATGTGACTCCTTGTCGTTATAACCTAAATGCACTTTCGAGTCAGCGTACATTACACAGTATACTGCAGACATCCCTACACTGGCACGTGGCACGAATACAATGATTCACACGTGTCACCAATTTCACCAAAATCGCATGCGAGTGGCTATAAAACCGATAATAATATTGAGAATCTGAAGAAAATTGTTATGGAGAAGTTGCTGAGGATGTCGTTGTAGAGGTTAACTCATGGCAGGCACTTTTTTCGTTAATTTTGGGCATGAAGCGTATGGCAGCAAAGTTCCTTGCAAAATTCTGACCAAAAAACGTCAATGGCGATCTAGATTTGCTCAAAAGGGTCATAATTCCCGACGAATCATGAGTTTATGGTTAGGACATCAAAACAATCGTCCCAGGAGAGCCAAAAGCAAAAAAGACCAAGTTCGATCAAATGTCAAGGTGGTATAGGAGTATGTATGTATGTATTTTATATTTTGAAGTATCTGAATTTAAATTTTCAATCCAGTACCTATAATTTAAGGATTTTCTTCTTGACGAGAAAGAAAGTGTTTGGCTTTCTACTACTCTATCTTGATACAAAAAAGATGTGGGAATCTTCCAAAGAAAGGAAGTAAGTTATCAATTGGAAAATAGGTAAATCTATACATGAATGTGTAGATCATGCAAATGAGTACCTTTCAGACACAAACTGAAAGAAAGTTCTCCTGAAACAGCTACTTTCATATAAACATTGAATTACACGAAAGAAAAAAATCCTTCGAAACAAATGGTTCTATATGGACACTGAATTATACAGAAGATATTTTTCTCTACTCAGTTTGTATTTTATATCATTTACAGTAGTTCTAGTATAATGAACGGTAACAAATTGCACTTACATGGACATACTGATAGTATAAAAATGGTAGATATTATTATTATTATCATTACTATTAATTACTGCAACATCCTATATGCTTCTTGCCTGTACATCAATGATGAAAATAGAATATTAAAGTACCAAATGATTGATTCAAACAAATTAGTTACGATAAAAAATAATAAAGATTAATGATATTACAAAATAATAAAATTACATCATTATATTTTGGACTGGTGGGCTTGTACTCTGTGTATCCACATAGAAAAACAAATGAATGTAAGGTTTCATATGCCTAAAAGAACGTATTACCGAACTGTCTTCAACTTGGCGGTTGTGATTCCCGACAGAGGGTGGATGGGAGGAAGTTCTTGACTTGTAGTCACTCAAATGTGAAGGAATGAACGACATGTGTCTTGTACCCGTCTGTCATAATAGTACCCTTTGTAAATAAGCCAACTTCTTCATCTAAATCCGTGATTAGAACTTTCGATGCGAGTGTCAAACGTAGACGTGATACTTGACTGATACCTAAAAGCTCATTTCCTATTTTTGTGTTCGATATTCGAATTGCAGCAACATATACATATTTACGATAATAATGACATTTAAATTGAGAGGGGTTTATTTTCAAGAGAAAGTTAATTTTCGGGAAAAAAAGGTTTTGTCTTTCTACTTCTACATCTTCTTAAGAGAAGAAGAAAGCAATTAATTTCAAAACAAACTCTTTCCCAAACATGAAAGATTCCTATGACTGGGAATGAATCAAGTTAGCGAATTAATATACTGTCCTCCATCACATGTATAGATTTAACTCGTTCGTGACATATGCTTTTCAATCTACCCTAACCTTCAAAAGACACATGTAGAAAGTTCACAGCTGTCGGACTATTAGTTTCTGGGATAGACATTTTTGAGTGAAGCAATTTTTGCTAGTTTGAAAAAAATAGACGAAAAGGAATTTCGTCGGTGGCACAAAGTACTGTTGAAGCCAAGGCTTGGTTTGGTAAACATTATTCAGACTTTGCTCTAGGAAAATCAAAAGTTGAGAAGTGGCACTCATGTTCATTCAATTACCTCTCCATCTAGCTCAGCTACAAACTCCATATATGTATAACCTGGTTTTTAGATTTCAAATATATCAGTGAGTTTTTATACTTGATAGTGGGATAAAACCTAAATAATAACTGGTGGAATTTACACAAAAGTCTTTTCATTCATTTTATTAAAGCATTATTGGAGCGTGTGAAGGATGAAATCGCGAAAAAACGGTCCCATTTGAAGAAAAAGGCAGTGCTGTTTCATGAAGACAATACACTGTGTCGGCTTTAAGTCCGTGGAATATGCAGCTGTCTCGGGTATTCCACAAGGAAGCAACCTAGGTCCACTTCTCTATAACTCCTTCATAAACGACATAGTTAAGGTCACTGACATCAACTGCTTGATATACGCGGATGACCTGAAATTATATTTTGAGATCAATGGCTTAGAGGACAGTCTTCAACTCTCCCACAATCTGAAACGAGATGAGCAATGGTGTTTTCGCAATAATCTTCCTTTAAACACGAGTAAATGTAATGTAATGACGTACACACTGAAAAATCGTTCATTTTCATATCAAGATTTAATAAACCATATTCCACTTCAACGACCTCTCACATTCACCGATCTAGATGTTAACTTTAACACAAAACTTTCCTTCGTAACACAATTTGAAGCCATTCTGTCTGCTGTAAACAGAATAAATAGATTTATTGCACGAATCTCCAGAGATTTCGCGGATCCATCTACATCGAAAACCATATACTATGCTTTGGTCAGATCAATAGTAGAATATGGATCCATAATCTGGAATTCATCTCATCAGTTGTATACAGAGAAAGTTGAATCAGTACAACGTCGTTTCCTAAAACGTCTCTCCTATAGATCAGATAATATCTATCCACCAGTTGGATTTCCCCATGATGCATTGTTAGCTAGACATGCCATGAATAGCTTGAGTTGCCGTCATGATTGTCACTCCACAATTTTTTTTTCAAACTGATTAATAATTTAATTATTGACCCACATGTTCAGCAAAAACTGAATTTCAGTGTACCTAGACCAACCTCTAGAGTGGTTAATCCTTTTTATCTGCCAACACTACATACAAATATTCCGAAACATTCACCTCTGCATAATATGTGTGCCAAATGCAATTCTGCCAAGTTGTCAGGTCAATATTTTTCACTGTTCCATATCTGAGATTAGATCTTTTTACTTCAGCTAATTCTATATGTATTGTTTTTATCTCATAACTTATTGCAATTTTATTGTATTGTGATTTGACTTATATTCCTGTTCTGTAGTTCGGTGTAACCTGAAGAACAGTGTATAAATAAATAAACAAATAAATGAAGAAGATGGCAAAATTGTATGAATTTGGGCTTCGTATCCACGGTGTTCTCCACATCTGGCCCCCAGCCACTTAATTATGATCTCAAGCCTCAAGAAAATGCTCGCTGGAAATTAAGCGCTATAAAAATGGCATCCAAAAATTGTACTTATAACCGTTATAATCATTGTGCTGTGTTCAAGACAAATCTACGTTAGCCCACGAACTCATCAGTCCAATTGTTATATTTACAAACCTAACCATCATCTCAAGCGAGTACCAAGCTGAGCGGTTCTAGTACTGTGCCTTGTGGTACATCGAAAGTTATTTCAGTACTCATAGTAGGGTTAATATTTTCAACTTGATTCCTTTCATTTTCCAAATGGGTCGTGAACGATTTCAAACCGTTTCTTCTTATATATTTTTTTCAGTCAATCGACAATACGTTATCCTATTTCTGTCTTATCGCCGCATTCATAATTAATTGAAAAAACAATCCAAAAATAGCCAGTGGAGACAATACACGGTCGCTTGGGTGGCCGACGTTTCATTCCCGACAAGAATTTGAAAAAGAATTGTTGCTTATCGATATAAATTTCATTTAAAAAAATTAATTACCTTCAGCTCGTCTTATCTCGTGTTTTTGTTGACCCTCTGAGACTATCGCGACTTTTAGCTATAATTATAGTTGATAAAGGCCGAATGCGTGTAGTTATATTGTTGTTGTTGCTTTTATGGGATTATTTTTTCGAATAGGCGGAGCACGAATGGGGCCTAAGAAAAAGTGAAAGTTTCAGCTATCAGTGACTTGATTTCATTGAACCCCATCATTTCGATAATATTATGTTGAAAAGAAGTTACACTAGCTTGAAAATGGTTTACCCATATAAACACTAATTAGGGCAGGATGTAAAAAAATTCTATTTATTTGTGCTTTCCCAGTTTATGGGCCATGTTAAGATGGCGTGGACAGTCAGCGTATTCAGAAAACCCAGAACTGCTGTTTAAGACTTATTTTTGGCATGAAAAGCAGGCCGAAAATTTTCCATAAAATTAAAGAAGTTGAATGTCTCAATATGTTCAACAAGCGTTGGACATACTTCCACAAACTTTTGAAATACAAGCAACCCCCAACTATCTCCATGATAAAATTATACATAGAAAAAATGTACTTGATGTAAATATTTGGTGAGCTTTTTTATCACCATTTCTCTATATTTCTCGGCATAGAAAAAAAATTGAACTATTAATACGAGATGAAAATTAAAAAAATATTAACAAGAAATAAAAATTGAAAATTAAAGGATTCCAAGCCAAGTTACTTCGCGACGTTTCGATTGTCAAGATCCACTATCATCTTCAGGTGATGACTGGACTAATTTTTTCGAGAGATGATTATTTATGGGTCATTCGAGTACTTTCACTCTTTCCTTTTTCCGCTTCACCGGTTTAATGAGAGATGGCCGTTTGGCGGGAGTTGGCCATTTTTCGCTTGATTATGGGTTTCCATATGTTGCGTATCTCTACGCTAGCTTGGCCGAATACATTGTTGGACAACATGTATGCAGCTTCTTTGAATTTCTTCTCAAACCAGTGTTTTTCCCTGTGTAGCAATCTCACGAAAACCAGTTTTGAAAATAAATAATTGATGGTAAATAATATTCTGAAAGCTACTTTTGAGAGTTATAGGAACTGGAGATGGATTAGTCCCAATTGTGATATCTGTTTCTAGGAATGTGTATTGTATTCTGTAGTATTTGAATTTTAGGTCTTATTGTGTTTTCATTTGTATCCGTTCCTCGATAAGTAATTAATGACTTTTATATTTATGGATGTTTAAGTTTTCCCAGATGTCCAAACAGTTTCCATAATTTTAATTCTTTAAGTTGATTTTTTTGTAGCTTCCACATTCAAACAATCATCACAAACGCCCTGTAATTGTACATGTTCACGCTGGAGGATTTTACAGTGTTGGTTCGCCAAGTAATTGGGCAGGACCAGATTATTACATGGATCAAGATATCGTCTTGGTTACTTTCAATTACCGAATAGCGACACTAGGTAATCGAATTTATTCATTTTTGTTTGTCAATTGTGCTTATATCATGTATTTTCCTTTAAAAAAATGCCCACTCTGCAACAGTAAACTCAACCCACTTTTGAAAGTTGTTGACTTGATAACTCGTCGAAGACAATCGTAGATATTAACAAATGCAATCACATGTTTCCTTTAAATCATTATTTCTTGAACTTTTTTTGGAAAGTTATTGATGTTTCGAAACTCTTTTTTTAAATCAACCTGGCTTTCATTGTGAGAGAGGTCAAAATAATATAGATGCTCAAATGTTGTTTTCGGAAATTCAACACACTAATACACATGACTTTACTTGAGAATGCAATTTCGAAATATCTATATAGAACAAGAGATGAAAGTTCAGAAAAACTATACGAGAGAGATTCTGTGGAAGAAGACTAAGAAACATTCATCAAGTATCAGAAAGAAAAGTAATATGATAAAGAGCAGAAACTGAATTACAAACGGTTTTATTGAGTCGTTAACCACTGAAAGTCAACAATTCTTGAAAGCAAAAAAAAATTCAAATATCATTGTGTACTGGACTGAATATTGAAATTAAAGAAACTCGGTAAATGTAATGATCAGAATAATAATATTCTGTGATAGTCAATAACCTGTCGTATTCATAAATTTTACCTATAATTCAAAAAATCAATAAAAATAACAAAATTCATGAATACGACAGGTTACTGATTAATTGGACTCTTCAGTGGTTCATATTACGTAGCAACTTTTTCGGAGTAAACTTTCCAGTTTGCCCTTTATTACACATCAGCAGATTATCTGTTGATCTAGCTTTGTTTTTCAAATTGTGAAAAGTTATATACCCAAAGATACAGTGAAAAAAATCGAATTTAATATTTGGCACTTCCACTAATACCTCTGAAATCAACCCTAGTAAGGTTTTTGAAACATGTGATGATCTTTTAGCTGAACCAATAACATAACTAAAAAATTGGTCAATTGAAACAGGCACTTTTCTGAAGTATTCTAAATATCCGTGTTTGAGCCTATTTATGAAACTGGTGAAAAAATGAACTCAACTAATCATACTATCTGCTTCGTCTAAAAAGTAATGAAGAATAGAATCAGTAAGTTTGTGAAGAAATGTTACTTGTTTTCGAAACAATTTGGATTACAAGAGGCTAGGTCAATACAAAATTCAATTCTCAACGTTATTTCTAAGAAATATTCAGTTTTAGACCGGCAGACATTTTCTCTTTGAATTTTTGTTGATCCAGTCTCTAGTCTAGATATGGTCGGTCATAAAAATCCTCGTTAACGGTTTGGGATATGTTGGCTTAAAAGGAACTTTACTGAACCTTATGGAATGTTACCTCTCTAACAGATATCAAAGTATATCTAACAGTAACGATATGAGTTCCCCCAGAAAAATTGAGTTCAATGTATCACACGAAACTGTCTTGGGTTCCATATTACTTACTATCCACTATAGAAAATGATTTTTTGTAACAATGTAATATTTAAACTATAAATCTCTCACTATGAATCTCAAAAAACCAAATATAAACCATTTACTAGTTACACCAGTTAACTTCTTTCGTACAAGGAACTGATAGTATCTTGAAGTGAAACAATTCATATAATAGAATCTGCTGTAAAAGTGGAGTATCTTGGGTTATTGTTTGATTTGTATCGTCTACTGTTTCTATTTATTGAATCTACTGTTTTTGTTGTTAACATTAACATATTTCGTCTTTCAGATTATAAATGTTAGGTTTTTCATTTGTTATGGTTTAACGTTTTTGGTCACTTTCTCACTTTTTGCGTGGTTCTGTGACTTTCAAAATGTATTGCGCCATTCCTAATCGTACTACCTATATTTCATAAGTGATTATAACATCATCCGTATAGCCAATTTTTAGACAAATCGGAAACATAAGGCATGATGTTGATTATTTATCAGGTAATGAGTTGTTAAGTCTGTGGCGACTCTGTCCTCTATATACGGATTACATATTTTGTTAGACATCTTCGAAATGATGATTAATTAATAATAATGATAATAATAATAATATCCCTTTATCAACGTTATTCAACATACATAATGGTAAAATATTCATGGAGATGAAAATGAAACGATACACACAGCATCAGTTACTGTTCTGGAGATGATGTTTTTAACAAATGGTAATTTTGCTTCTAAATCTAGGTGACAGTTATATTTTACTTCAGCCGTATCTTGAAAAAGCTAGATTGGTTATTTTACAGAATCATTAAATTGTTGAGTTTTTCTTAGATAAACATCAAGATCAAAATGGTTTATCGATATTTTTATCATCACGTAAAAAACGGTTACTTAAACTTTCCTTTTCATGATGATGATTTGCTCGTTGGTTTTCTAGAGTTCAAGTAATATAAAAATAACTTTGAATAATCTGGATTGAAGATCCAGGTAGAGTATATTTCGTGTCTTCTAACTCTTCTAGTGAGTTTCAATGCATGTTTCCTCGAAAAATAATTTTTCAATATATGTTCCAATCTCGTTTTCTTCTTCGAGATTCTTTATATGTTTAAAATATATTTTTTTCGTTAACAACAACCCTCAGAAATTGAAACCTATGCGAACTAAGTACTAACGAGGTCTTACCTTTTAACGTGTGATTTCTACCACGGGTTGGACGATAGCGAGTGAAAATCGATCGTTCTGCCTACGGCTTGAATCAACTACTCACACATCGGCCGAATGACTGAGTGAACAAAGCACCCACGTTGAACCGCCCGGCTACCGACCGACCATATCTATCAAATTAAAAAATTGTTCTGGATTTAGTTTTGATTATTCGTAAACTACTCACCTCCTGTGATTAATTGCTCCATGTTGACTATAGATATGACTGCTGTCTCTGAATCTTTGAAAACTTGCATCATATAGTTTCTTCAGTTCATATAAGTTTCAAACTGCCTCAGAAACATTGGTGAATAAACTCACCATCTGAACTAATTGATAGATATATCCTTTAAATTTTCCAATAGTTGAAGAAATATTCTTTTACAAATCACATTTCCAGATGAAGATTCACCCCAGTTGATGATTTTGTTCATGATCCTATTTTGGAAAACCCGTGAAATTTTGTGGTTCACTATTAGCTAGTGCCTGTGAATTATTTGTTTCATTGAGATTGTAGGATTTTCCCTTTTCATTCTTTGTTTAGACATTTTCAGTCTGAAGCTTCATTGGTTTAACACCTATATAAAAATTTTGTTTCTGTGAAAGTTTAAATGTTCTTTTTACTGAATCTATATTTTATAAAAACCTTGTCATTGGTTACCGGATTTGTCCATATTAATATAGATACTTCATAATTTGGCTATAGTTATACTACTCTGTTAAAAAATATTAATTTTTCTCAAAAAATATTCATTTTTCTATCAATGTTCTGATATGCACTTTTTGGTATGCACTCTTAGCGATTCGGCTGTTGTCCCCTACATTGTAGCGAAACGCCGTCCTTTCGTAGGTCTCTTCAATCTTGGGAAAGAGTCCCAGGGAGTTAAATCTGATGAACATGATAGTTCAGGCAACGCCGCTTAACTTCCCGAACAGTCAAGCGGCGTTGGAAGCTCTTGGCTCCTACCGAGCAACGTCTAAATTGGTAGCGAATCGCCAAAAACGAGTCTCCCCAAAGACTTAACAGATTGTCTCTGCTCTGGATTCCTGGCCATACTGGCCTGGAAGGCAATGAGGCTGCTGACTCCTTTGCAAAGGAGCATGCTGCGAGCAGCTTCATCGGGCCAGAACCTGCCATTGGCATCGCAAACAGAGATTGAACCCCTGGATGGCAAGAAGATTCATGGACTTCTGTCAGAATATTCCAGGATTTGCTCATTCCAAGGCGTTTATTCACCCTTCGAAGCTTGATACCAATCAGTTGTTGGACTACAGTAGGGATGAACTACGATGTCTAACAGGCCTTCTACAGGTCAATGTCATCTGAATCATCATATGCAGAGACTCGGACTGTCGGAAGACAGTGTGTGTCGCCTTTGTTTTGGAAAATCATGAAACAGGTTTTTAGAGTTCAGCAGAGCCGTACTCTTACCATCTGACCTGAAAGACCACTCACCATACAAACTAATCGACTTCGTTAAGAAGCTAGGTTCATTTGGTCGAGTGTGAATAGGACCTAACCTAATCTATTTCA
>WOGJ01231230.1:0-15120 GCA_015342185.1 Leptinotarsa juncta
AAAAACTTTCCTCATTTTATTTGTGATTTCTGAAGGCTTCAGGCGGTTTCAAGGAAGATGCAGCTAATAAAGTACGTTATAACAGCCAACTGCACGTCCAACTTTGAGCTGACTATACCGTCATTTGAGTATAAAATACTCCTAAACGATAGTCCGGAAAGTAGAGTTCACAGCTAAGAGCAAATTTTAATTTCTCTTGTAATTAACCCCACTCAAAAATAAATGAAGTTTCGTGAAACTTCATGAGTAGAGATTAAACGCGCAATTCTAACGCCAAAGAAAACCAGCAATTAAGATTTTAAAATAATTTCGCCATATTAAAATGGTTCTGTTGTAATGAGGTTGCTGATTTATTTCACATTCTGAAATGAGTTTTCGAAAAGTTGTTTATCTTCACATCATCTCAACACTTTCAACTAAAAAGTTATATCAGTATTATTCGACGGGCGGGAAGTATGGCAAATATTCGCGAGGAGGATACTACACTTTTTCTATGACTTTCATCGGGGAAATTCCAAAATGGATTTCATTTGTGGAAATTGCACCGAATGGAAGTTCAGGTTGTTTCAAAAGTTTTAGCCGTTTTAATTTCAGGTGTTTTTGATAGCTTCATATCTCAATGAATATTTATTTTACTGTGTCATGGTATTAGCCAGGGGAGTAGTTGTTTCCTGATAGGCGTCAGTTTATTCAACATACTGTGTAGGTATATCCGAGACTGACTTGAACATTTAAACTTCATTTCTATAGATTTGTTTACTGCCTGTCTTCAAGCATAACCCACTGACTAAAAAGAAAATATGTTTATGTATAAGACATCAAAACCAAAGTCCAATCATCCCAATGGAAGGGCTCAGGAGTTCCAAGACCAAAGTTTTGCTCACTGTTTCGAAAGAAACATGGTCGTATAAGGTCAATAAGGAGTATTAGTGGGTGATTTTTTAAGAGATGTAGGATTTGATTCTCAAAACAACACAAAAAATTTGAAAAAAATTATGAAATCGTTATTGAAATCGATAGAACAATCAGTGTAATTTAATGTTTGAAGATGATTTTATGCAAATGTTGTCCGCGGCTCCGCTTTAGATTGCCCATGAGCAAGGTCCAATTTTGGCACACTCTCTCTTACATATCGACCGATATCTCACGTATAAATCCTTTAATATTGGCATCCAGAGCGTCAGCCGTTGCTGACGTTTATCCCTGTAGACATGAGCCTTAGCATGACCCCATAAGAAATGATTCAAAGGCGTTGAAACACACGATCTAGGTGGCCAATTGACGAGCCCCAAACGTG
Organism: Leptinotarsa juncta; assembly: GCA_015342185.1. Classification (NCBI taxonomy): domain Eukaryota; kingdom Metazoa; phylum Arthropoda; class Insecta; order Coleoptera; family Chrysomelidae; genus Leptinotarsa; species Leptinotarsa juncta. Next base: position 1,298 of record WOGJ01231230.1, read on the forward strand.
AGATGAACTGTTCACCAAAGGCAGCTCTCATTTATGCCATTGTTTCGCACCGTCTTGTTGAAACCACATGTCAGACATATCCAATTCTTTCATTTCGGAAAAAGTCGTCAATCACACGGTAGCGCTCGCCATTCACAGTAACGTTCCGGCCATTGAAGAAGCACGCCCAGATGGCGCCACCAACCCATAATCCACACCAAGCAGCCATTTTTTTATATGCATCAGTAGTTCTTGCAATGCTTGTGGCTGGTCTTCACTCCAGATGCGGAAATTTTCTTGTTAACGTATCCATTCAACCGGAAATGAGCCTCGTCGCTGAACAAAATTTTTCAATAAAGATGTGGATCTTCCTCCAACTTTGCCAGCGCCCGTTCATCAAATGTTAGAAGTTGTGGGAGGTCATGTGACTTCAATTCTTGCACCAGCTGTATCTTATAAGGTTTTACAACCAAATTCTTCCGCAAAATGTCTCCACGTAGTGAAGTAACAGAGGCCCAATTGCTGCAAACGGCGGCGAATCGACATTTCACGGTGATCAATAACACTGGCAGCTTCAGCCGCAATATCTTCTTCGGTCCTCACTCTACGTACGCCTGTTGGTGGTTTGATGTCCAATAATGTAAACTGGGTTCTAAATTTGTCACAAGCTCTCGAATAGCTCCCTCAATAGGCCGACGAAACTGCCCATAAATTGGAAGAAGTGCAGGATGCACTTTCTTTACCGAACATGAATTTCCATAATAAAATTCAATAATTTGCAAGGGTTGTTCATGGTTGAATTATAGACCAAACTGAATAAGTTTGACAATGACACAAGGCACGATAACGCGTGTTGTGTCAAAAACAGTATTGCCAGAAAGATACCAGTAAAAAAATCACTTATTATACGCCACTGGCTCACTTGTCCCTATTTGTTCATAATATTTTGGTCAAAACAACACCGAATTCATGCATGACTCAGCCACCGTATGCACCAGATTTGGCTCCCTGCCACTTTTTCGTATACCCTAGATTGAAAAGATCTATAAAAGGACGGCGTTTTGCGACGATTGAGGAGGTTCAAATCGAATCGCTGATAGGGCTCAAGAATACACCAAAATGCTCATATTAGAACTGCTTCGACGAGTAGAAAACACGCTGGCACAAGTGTATTACATCTAAGGGGGACTACTTTGGAGAAGACAAATATCTGCCTAGTTGAACATCGGCACATCGATGCCGGAAGCAGTATATGCAGCAAACTATAGTTGCACATAGCTCTCTTTTCAAATGTATCTTGAATGATTCAACTCCAAGGTTAACTAACCTTCGCCTGGATGCCACTTTTTGAACATAAAAAAATTAAATGCTTTCAATCTTCGGTGGCAAATACTATTGACAAAAATTACAATTCAAAACTATTGTAACCCGCTGATGAACTCATGACACTCACTTCACAAAATGTTAACTATGGTTCCTGTCAGCAACCCTCATCGATGCTAAGAAGATTCCAGTAATCTTTGAACTTTATTGTAGTGACTGTACCTTCAATACCAATTTGTTTTGCGGTGTGCCTCCTAATGTACCATAGAAACGAAGATATTGTGGTCATCCGAATATCCATAAGAACCGTGACCACTGGTTTTGAAATGTAAATAGAATTAAAAGTGATTTGTTGGTTATCAGTAACTATCTGGTGGGAAGTCATGTAGAAATATTTGATCATTCCAAACTCAAACATTATTAACGATAAATGATCTCCCACCGCGTTTTGTTTATCCAATATAGGAAAACTAATATTCCGTAGATAAAAATTGTCTTCAAGGCCAGACATATATGGAACAAAAGTGTGAAACAATCATGTAATGGTCGTTATTATTCGTAATATACGAGCATTAATCGGGATACGAAACGAGCCAAAGGTGAGTTTGGTATGGTTTATACGAGTATGTATAGTCGAAGTAATCGGTATTCTGTATACTTAAAGGTGTCGGCGCTCTCAAAGGCCGAAAAACCATTACAGAGAAATGAAGCCGCTGCCAACTAGTACACGTGGACTGACGAATTGGTGGGTTGTATTGGGTAATTTTTACTAACCGAGTTTTATGATTGGCTGAAGAGTCATAAAATTGAATTTGAAGTTATAATTACTTGAAATTTTTGTTATCTGTTTGATAACAACGCAGACTTTTTCCTGTGTAGTGATTCCAATAGCAATGGTGAAATATACGAAAAAGAGATACCAGTGAATAAGATTCGGATGCCGTTGAATATTGAAACACAGAGAGTATGATTCAATGTAAATAAAAATCTACATCTCAAGTTTGGTTTCGAGGGAAACAAACTATTACAAGCAACATCAGATCTGAGCGAAATTCCTTTGTCAACTGTTTATAAAATAGTCAAAAACAAAACTTATGAATGCAAGACGCGATGTGATACGGGATTACCAAAAATTTTAGATACATATATCAATTGAGAAATGGTTAAAAATGCTATTTCTATTTCTCATTTTTTTTGTTGAAAGTAAAGTGTTGCTAAAAAAACAATGGTTTACACAACTACAGAGAGGGTTGAGTTGATTGAATTGTACTATGGAAATAGATGTTGTGCTGCGAGAGCCGCTAAACTGTTCAATTAACAACATGGCCAACAACATGGTGTCGCGGCCGTATGTTTTCGATTTGATTGCTGTAAAATTTCGCCCAACTAGATTTGTAGCAAATAAAAAACGGCAAATCGAACCACCACTAACAAATGAGCACAAGTAAGTTAGCATTTGTTTCCGGGGAATCCCCAACTAGTATTTTAAAAACCCACAGAATACATCCTTACAAAATTAAATTAACACAAGAAATGAAAGAAGATGATTTCAAGTGACGCTTGCAATTTTGCGAGTTGGTTAGTGAACGAGCGGTAGAAAATCCACATTTTGTTTTCAACATTTCTTTCTTATAAGTGGCACAGTTATTCGTCATAATTGTCGCTATTGGGCTGATTCATGAAGGTCATACTCAACGTATACAAAAATTAAATGTATGGGCTGGAATTTTTGGAGACCGCATTATTGGACCATTGTTTTTAAAAGCAATTAAACCGGACAAATGTAAATGAAGCTTCTGGAAGGTACTATTAACCCCGTCTCAGTGATATTATTGATGGGGTTCCTCCGCACTATGCTCTGCCTGTTCGGCAGTATTTGGATCAGACTTTCTCGGATCACTAGATTGGGAGGCGGGGCACTATCAAATGGCCACCATACCTTTCGCTATTAGATTTCTTTCTGTGGGGTCATTTGAAAAGCAGAATTTACTGTACTCCTCCTGCATCACTCGAAGATTTACGGCAACGAATCACAAATGAATGTAGCCAAATCACTCCAGAAATGCTCCACACTGTTGGAGAATGTTTTCAGCAGAATCTCTATTATTGCATGGAAGCTGGATGTGCCCATTTTGAGCATATGCTAACATGAGAACAAAGTAAGTAACTTCAACACTAAATTTAATATGGTTCGTCCAAATTAAAAAAAAAAATGTACACCGTTGTTAAGAGTATTAGAGATTCCAGTTTCCTATTAAAATTACAAGGGTTGTTCACCCCTCTGCTCCGGGGTTGAAGTGACGACGCTGTAAATGGGGAAAAAACTATCCCCATGCCAATAGAAATCGACCTGTCTGAGCGTTTTTTAAGATTTGCAAAATTATTACCCAAAATCTCCATGTCAAGTTTTCGATGGCCCACCCTGTATATTTTACAATGAATTTGGAACAATTTCTGTGCAAATTAAACGAAGTTTAAATCGAAGTGCTTTATTATAAGTATGATCAACATATAACTATCCATGATATTAATTAAAAAATGCTTACAAACTTTTTCATTTCTAGACGCGTTTCTCTAACGACGTAGCTTCATTTTTAACGAAGAAGCTACAGTGTCAGCGAAACATGTTTAGAAATAAAAATGTTTGTGAAAATTGTTGTCATTATCATGGATAGTGTTATACATTTTCACAAGTAAAGGATCAGTCCGTTCATAAGTAACATATAAGGTTCAATTGAGCATATTAAAGTTGATATTATTTTTTAAAAGAATAATCTTGAGAAGTATTCTTTGAAGAAATGTTTCAATTCTCGTTTCTCGTCATATAAAAAATATAAAATTACATAAACTTTGGAATAAAAATAAGGGAAGCTTTTTTTACTTCAGTGTAATGTAGGATGACTACCTGAAAATTTTCAAACGTTTCAATGGCAGTGAGAAAAACAACGTTCAAGTATGGACATTTTGTTGCTATTCTATTACATTATGAACGGTCTGGGATTTTTACTAATTTTTTACAGGTTCTTTATAACTATTAGTCGTATTGTTTCCAAAAGTACTTTGGTATTATTTTTGTTGCACTAAAAGGTATAAAAAAACTTACAATAACTGCCATTCATGACACTAATTTTAAAAAGGACAGATTCGTTTTTCATTCATATTATTTACTATGATTTATATTCTTTTTCTATATATTTTGCTATTGTATTCATCTGAACGTTATATGTTCCTTCATAAATACTGCCAATTTTAGCATCTCTATAAAATTTCTCCTGAATGAATGCTTTCGTAAAACCGACACCTCCCATCCAGTCTATGCATTTAATACACGTGTTTTGAGCAACTTCAGCTGCATAATATTTCGCCATTGCGGCTTCTTTGGTGAAAGGTGCTCCTGCCTCAACGAGTCGAGCTGCATTGTAAGTTAGAAGTCTGGCGCATTCTATTTCAGTCGCTATTCTAGATATTTGGTGTTGCATGGACTGGAAAACAAAAAATAATCATCAACTTTTTGAATTGGAATCAAAATGAAAATGAAAACATAGTAATAGGTAATATATATCAAAATAAAGATTACTTTGACGAATAACAAAAGGAAATTTCAAAAACTAAACCTCACGATTTGATCTCCACAAAAGTTTGTGGAGATCAAATGAGAAAAATCACACAATTCATTCATATTCATAATGTTATCCAGATTGGTTCTGAAGAGCCCTAAGGTAAGTGTCTTACGGCGAAACAATGATGTCTACCAGTGAGGATGACAGTGTTCCATGTCAGCGAAATTTTTTCCTTTCATTTAGTATATTATGTAGGAATCCTGTGAGTATCTGATTCAATTCCATAATGCATGTTTAGAGTACAAACTGAGTAGAGAAAAGTTTTTTGTATAATTCAGTGTTCATTATAAAGTATTTTTTTCAAAAGAATTTTTCTTGCACTGAATTCAATGTTTATATGAAAGTAGTTGTTTCAGGAGGGCTTTTTCTTCCAGTTTGAGTCTGAAAGTTCCTTCTTTGAATGATCTACACATCTATGTATAGAGTTAGGTACTTCTTTAAAAATGTATTGCTTCCTTCCTTTCTTTAGAAGACTCCCACTTTTTTTGTAGCAAAATGGAGTAGTACAAAGCCAAAAACTTCCTTTCCCAAAAATTAATCACACCTAAAAATATAACCTTTTCAATTTAAACAAATTCTACTTTTTCTTTGTGATTTGGCTGTTGTAAAATTTTCTCTGGAGATTTTTTAGGTAGATGTTTTAATTCATTCGACAAATTCCTAATTGTCAATGCTTTTTGGCATTTTATTATTAGTCAAATCTTTCACCAATAAATTCGCTATAATCTTCCCTTTCGGTACTACATTCTTTCTTGGTTTGAAAATTACGTACATAAAATAATCAAAATATATTCTAAGCCTACTTAATTAATACTAATTATATAAGTGGTCCACTTATGTCTACAAAACTGGGAATATACAGATTTATTCTATGATAAAAAACAATGTCTGTGGCTGAGCATTGTGAAGTCAGATGATTAACGACCGTGATTGGCTGGTGAACGCATTGCTAACAACACCCCTGTAGATGTTGAAAATACAAATTTAGTTTTAGATATTTATTCATTGAAATTTTTCAATTACCAAATTTCAATTTTGATTTTCTTGTGAGGTCAAAAGGTGCAAATTTGGTAAATTATTCTTTAGATATTGGGGGTGTTTTATCATGATTTGCATATTTTTTGCATTTTTAACCAAAAAAATACACAGATTTTCAACAATTTTGTTTTGTTAATGGGTTTTCCATGAATAAAAAGACATGCAAGCGTAATACAAGGTTAGAAAGATAAAATGATACATTTTTGACAATTTTGCTTAGGCAGTTATACATAATTGTTACTTTTTGGCGTTTATTTCTCCCTACGTCACAGTGATATGCAAATTTTTATAGTTCGCTTTTGTCTAAGCAAACAAGTAAATCCGAAGTTACAGATTGTTTGTAATCAAGGTCAATTTCCATGATTCATTGGCTATTGCCATAGCTAGTAGCAATAGAAAAAGTGAATATTCAGTAGGCTTGTGTTATTCTCAATAATATTTCTAAGGTAGCTGGTAGCTGTCACTGCTCCGAAATGATAGGTCTTTATAATGTATAGTTTGATTCATGCTGGAAATCGCACGTTAAAATGTAGGACCTCGTTAATTCATTTTTCCACAAGTTTATACTTTTATGTTGAAGGTTGTCATTTGTCTAAGTCATTCTTGTGTTTCATTGAATTTTTTACGTACGTTTTTAATATGATTATATGAAAGTACCTGGAAAGAAAATATAGGTTTTCCAAACTGCTGTCTCTCAAGAGTATATGGTATCGTAGCATCAAAACATCCTTGAGCCAGCCCTATCATTTGAGCGCCGATGCCTATTCTTCCCTCATTAAGAAAACCTGCAGCTATTTTGTAACCTTGTCCTAATTCTCCTAGGATAGAAGTTTGAGGCACTCGTACATTATCAAAGTTCACTGTGCACGTTCCAGAGGCACACATTCCTAATTTTTTTTCTGGTTTTCCTATGCTCAGTCCAGGGGTTTCTCGATCCACTAAGAAACAGGTGATCCCTTTGTAACCCTGAAATTAATGAGTGAATTCATGTCACAAACAAATCAAAATTAGTGTTTGGTCGACCGTTCTAGTTTGGCCTCTGGGGTTCAGTTATGCTGTAGCATAACAAGAGTAAAACTTCAATCTCTTAATTAAAAATTGATTATGAATAATTACTACATGGACTATACAAACAAGGAATCGATGAAGTTATTCGAATATACTACTGACTATTCCCGGAATAGTGACCGATCATAAGAAAGGCCTCCAGTTTGAGTAGTTGACATAACACTCGTAATATTAACTCAGATTTGTTCACTCTGTACCACAGATACTTAATCTGTGCCTATACAACTAAATGTCGAAAAAAACAAAAGACTTCCATTTTCTACACGGACTGCAAACTGACAAAGAGCAAATTTTATATAAAAAGAAAACTGTTAATATCATCTCAGAGTTATCTACCTTTGTGTTGAAAGGTAAGCATACTATTTAATCTGTCGTCTCTCCAAGAAAAACCAAAATGGGCAACTTGGACATCGCATATGAAATTTTCTCAATTGTACCAAGTATTATGACTAATTTTATATCAGTTCAAGGAGTTAGATATACAACGGTCATTGAATGAGTACAATTAAATATTCTGAAATAGAGTACTTCTTCCTGAAAATATCCCAGACCATCAAGTTATACTAGAAACCGAACTCATACTAGAAACGACACAATTTTTAAACAGTCAATAAATGAAGTTATTAATATACCAGAAAGTAACAAGCATTGAAATGAAATACAGCTGCCCTGGACAGATTGAAGCTTTTTTTGAATTTAAAGACTACAACTTAGCATGGTCCAATAATGATAATAACACTGTTATTAGAAATACAAAGAAATTCATAGATACTTCCTTGTCCAAACTACTGCAAGAGGATAGGTCGTCGTTTAGTTGTTTTACATTTCAAATTATAAAAATATCTTTTCAAAATCGTCAGAATTATCTAGATATCAGAATGCCAATATACTTTACACGAATCATCACATTCTCTTTGAGTGCCCTATTTATACCTCAATAAAGCTTTTATTCTATAAATTCTATAAATGAACACGTGCATAAAATCATTAAATTGAGAGCATACGTTCTTAACGATTAAATTATATATACAACTCAAAATACTCGGGCCACCACTAAGACACTCTCTTTAATTTGTATCTGTGTATGTATTTTTGTATGCTATTTTAACCTCATTATGCATCAGGAAATAAACCCTTGTTATAGAACTGTGTTTTCAAGTTTCAAGAAACAATAAATTATCTATTTGGCCATTCTATAGTTGTTACTGATAATGAAGGGTCGCCAATTAGACAAATTGCTCCAATTTGAAATGTGATGTGAAGCTCCCAAATCAATTTGGATGCTTACCTAATAAATGAGGTATGTTCAACAGGATTTTAAATTTCACGGCTTTGGGGGATCTAATCATCATTCTTTTATGTTTATTTACATGCCTATGAAACATGATGAAATTTTCAGCTGCCGCAAAGGTTAGACGTGTTTTCACGAGATCTGCGATTTTCGTTTGTTGAAAAAAATGGATCCTAGAATTTGTATCTAAAGTTTACGAGTCATATAAGCGTTTCCAAGATTGTATGAACAATCGTTATAAACGTGGAAAAAGTGAAAGAAATGGTTATGAACGATTCCCGAATCACAATCCGAGAAGTCGTTAATGATGTTGGCATATCGATTGGTTCATGCCATGAAATTTGGGTATGGTACACGTGGCAGCAAAATTTGTTTCAAAATTGTTTAATTTTCAATGGCGAATGGAAGTTGCTCGGGAAGTCAACGAAGAAAAGGGCTCGACAAGGGCGGTCAAACGTGAAGGTTTGACAACTCATTGTGTTCTTCAATTTCATGACATAATGAATTATGAATTATAGCCACAAGGTCAAATGGTCAATAATCAGTACTACCTACAAGTTCAACGGCATTTGTGAGAAGAAATTCGAAAAAATGCACGGATTTGAGAAAAAACAATTCATGACTTTAGCACCACGATAAAGCCAATTACTCACTCTTCATTGCATGTTCGTGATTTTTCTACCAAAAACAATCCTGTAGTGAAGAGTAGTAACTTACAAGCAATTCAAGTGGTGTAAGTGTAATTGTGATGCACTGTTTGGAACCTTTGGTATAGTAATGAATATTAATGGAGTTTAATCCCAACACCACTGTTTTTTTAAAACCTCGACACGTGTTTCAATCACCAAGTGATCATCTTCAAGAGGAAGATTAAACTAAACAGTTTAAAAATCCTCTTGAAGATCATCACTTGGTGATTGAAAAACGTCAAGGTGTTAAAAATAATGGTTTGGTGTTGGCATTGAACTCCAGTAATATGGTGTGTCTTTTCAGATAGAGATATCTTTGATGAAGGTGCTAATAGGGGTAGGGGGGAAGGTATATATCGTCTTGGTAACACGTCTAAATTGATTGCAGTGCCTACTATGAAATTTCACTTCTCCCGGCTAAAAATGCAGAGTTGGCGTCTTTAAAATATACACTATAACAACGTCCGGACTGCACCAAATTAGGTCTAAATTTATCTAATGGCCCTGAATTCAATCACATAATGTTTAATGAATTTACAATTATAAACCCCATATCTGATTAAAATTTCTATCTGGGTATAAAATATTCCTAATATTAAAAGTGGAGGTATGCATTGATTTTGTACTTCTGTAGATTTTTTCGGTGATTTTCATAAAATGTTATATCAGTTTATCACAACACAGCTCTTTGGCACCAAACTACTGATTATAGCTGACAAACGAAATTTAATCATTGACTATCTTGGAACACTCTACTGCAAATGTATTCATTTGATGTTTGTTGTATACTTGTTCATGATATTTTAATAATTACCTAAACGTGTTTTAAATTCGCTTTTGATTCATTAAAATTGCACCACTTTGGAATCTGACCAGAATGTGGATTTTTGAAAGAATAAACACACGAGATTTTTGAGAAATTAGAAATGTATTGAAGATCTTTCTAAAGAATAATGTAAGGTTCCAACATCAAAATAGATAAAGATTGTTTTGAATTTGATGACTACCTTAGTAAACAATTGATGTGATGTAACAGTGGTAGAGATAAGAGGTTATGACTTTCATCTCAAACGAGATAATAAGTGAAGTTTATATTTATAACAGTGGTAGAGATAAGGGGTTGTGACTTTCATCTCAAATGAGATAATGAGTGAAGTTATATTCATAATTTTACATAAAAAATGAAGCATTTTGATTTGAATTAATGAACACTGTAAATAAATACTTACTATTGAAGGATTCGCATTTGCCATTACTAAAAAAATTCCTGCTATATCTGAACTGGAAATCCACATTTTTGAACCATTCAGAACATAGTCAGAACCATCTTTTTTAGCTGTTGTTTTCAAGGAGAATGCGTCTGATCCCGAAGAAGCTTCCGATAAAGCAAAACTAGCCACCTGAAGGTAATAATAGTCATTGAGTATAAAATTTGAAACCTAAACGGGCTGAATAGTTTTTCATATAAACAATTTATTTGATTTGTGAACTCTCTGAAATGTATTGGTAAAATTTTGTTAACATTTTAGATACGAGATTTTGGATTTTTGTACATTTCAGTAAAATAAAAGTTGGCGCAACCCAAAAAGAAGCATTTTACAATTTTTCAATTCCAGTAAACTGACACGGATAAATAAATAAATAAAATAAATGAATGTTATTTTACATTCCTTAAAATATAATATATATAATAGGTGTATTTCACTGGACAGATGATAAAAATGAACCATTTATCGCTTCATTATTCAAAGTATTTTCTCCGAAAATTCAAAAATCATTTATAAGGTCCATATTAGAATAACTACTTTCCTGATTACCATCTTACTATGAGCCTTCAACTTACTGTATCTGTTGCTAATCGTTTTAAGTATATTTCTTTCTGTTCTCTACTTCCTAGTTTCATTATCACAGCATTTATGAGAGTATTTTGTATATCAACTGGTACTGACACGGCAGGATCGACTTTGGCTAATTCTTCAATCGTTAAAATAGTGGTCATAAAATTGCATCCTGCTCCACCGTACTCTGGATCTATTTCTATCCCAAATAACTGAAAAAAAATAATACATATTAGATTTAGTAGAGTTGATGCTCCAAAAACGGAATACGTATTGTTCATTGTTCACATTTCAAAATACGGTTAGACATATGAATATCTGTATTTAGAAAAACTAACGAGTCTTTCTCTCACAAATAACCAAAACATCTTCCTGTCGAGAGATTTTGTTGACCAGTTTCATTGTATCTGTTATTTTTCAGAATCATTGGAACCTTCAGGAGTACAAAATCTAAACTCCTGATGATGTCAATCACTCATATCGTTGAAACTCGAGAAACTTAGTCGAAGTAGAACAATGGTCAATAATCCCAAAAAACGAGAAATCTAATTCAAGGTCTAGAAAAATATCAATTTCAAAAATTTTACAATTTGGTTATGATTTTTCTGCAAGTGTGTAAGTGATATTTTATTTAATTATTTTGTTCTCAGAGTAATACTCTGAGATTTTCTTTAAAGTAATTTCATTTCGACGATGTTGTCATAGCTTCATTGCAGAATCAGAATAGTATAAAAATATTCCGTTTAACCTCAGCACCAAATTAAAATCATCAACAGACTTTAATCAATGAATCACTCAAATACAACAGTCAAATCCGTGGGCTCAGCTTTCTCGGAAATGTTCTAAGGGGTATAAATATTTTCTAGCATGAAAAACTCAACAATTTGAAATACATTTCTAAATTGTTGTCAACAAAAGAATTTATTTAAATAGAATAAGTCATTCACAGAAGTTTCATAAACTAGAGCCTTCAGATAAATATAAATCTAGAGGATTCATATCGCGACTGTGGGCTGGCCAATTTTGAGGTTCTGCACTTTCGATTCAGTGATTAGGATAGGTGCTGGAGAGCAAGAACACTAAATGAGCTGGAAATCCGTCGTGCATAAGCCACATATTGACAAATATGGGTACTTCTTTTCTTAAGATGGATACTTTTATTAAGATGATCTCGCAAAAAGTCTATGTACGATTCACCTGTTGGTCTTGCTGGTCCATTAGATAGTCACCACTTACTTACGTACTTAAACGTTCTCATAAATTTCATAATAACGTCTCGTGCAAAATTTGCCTTGTCCACGAATAATATATATTTGGTAAAAAAATATTCTGTGCCATTCTTTATTTGAACCACCTGGGTTGAGTCCCCTGAGCGGAGTCTTGTAAGATGTGGTCAGTGTTGAAAATGCAATTCAGGAGGCTTGCAAGAAACAAATTTCTAAGGCGAAATATGTTTTCTATCTGAAAGCAGACAAAGGCAATATGGTTGTGATATTGGACAAGTTAGATCATTTGAGAGAATCGATAATTTAATTGCGAACAGTCCCTGTAAATGTAAATGGTTTTAACCAAACAGTTTGAAACTTTCTCAATCCCACAAATGAGTTTAATTGTTGTAAATTAACATGATTTCATGAAGAAAGTTAAGGATGTGGAGTTGCAAGATGGATAGATTTTTAGTAACTTTCTTATTAGTCAGTGGGCTATGCTTGAAGACTGGCAGTAAACAAATCTAAAGCAAATGAAGTTTAAACATTCAACGAGTGGCTAATGAGCCCGAAACCGGTCTGCAAGTGTGCCCGTTCCAAAATTGAGGGTCGACTCTTTCAGTTGTATTGCCAATTGCATATGCAGGAAATTTTCTATGAAGATTCCTGCACTGACGCCTGTCGGATATAATCCAACGCCCTTCGTGGTATTATCCAGGTGAGTAGTTGTTTTCTGATAGACGTCAGTCCATTCAACCTACTATGTATATCACAGGCTGGCTTAAACGTATACAGTTCATTTCTTTAAATTAGAAGAACGCTTTTGTAAACAGAAAACGATAAATTTTTCTTTTTCCCTCATATATAAATGAATTGGCGCATTCTAGAACAGTTTTGTATATGCTTGAAAATGTTTCTTGCATAATTTCGTTACCTTTCATATCCAGCTTCGTCTTTTTCTGCACCTTCTTCACCTTCAGCTGAAAAATAGATATGAATTAAATTAAAATGATAAAAATAAGTTAGGTCCACATGCTTAACATTAAAAACTATGTGCACTGCAAAAGTGATATCCAAATCTGAAATAGAATATAACTAAAAAACATCCTTAAAAGAGAATCGAAAATAATTATTGTAAGTGAAACATGAAAATGGATAGAAAAAATGACTGTGTGTGGCAATACTGAAAACAACATCCACACTCACCATGTAACACTACAAATTCAAAGTAAAATGGAATGGTTATATACAGTGGAGAGATGAGATTTTCACTATTAATGCATTACTTTGCTGTTGCTGTGAGGAAAAGGGCCGGTTCAAGGAACAGTTTTTGAAATATCCCGAAAGCAATACTTTTTGTGCTTCTATATAACTTGTATATAACCTGTATTTATCACTCAATTTATTTTGTTTCAAAACCTTAGTTCAAAAAGTTATTTATTGTCAGGAAAATGCTGCATGAACGAGCGATTGTCAACTGAATGCCTTATCTACTCGAAATTAACTTCATTCTGTTTGAAGCATTCCTTCGATTTCATAAACTACACCTTACGATTTGATCTCCTCAAACTTCATTAAAAAATTTTCACATCTTCTCTAGCGAAAATTAGTGTGCTTCATTTGATCAGTAGTAGCACGTTTTCATTACGAAAAAGCTACTGTGTTAGCCAAACATCCTTACACTTGGCTGCACCATACTGATGATGGGCCAAGAGCCCGAAACACGTGTCTATGGTTTGCCACTTTGTTGAGTGCTATGTCCGATAAAA
>WOGJ01231454.1:0-10583 GCA_015342185.1 Leptinotarsa juncta
GTAAATAAATTAGTTACGGAAATATTGTAAAAATAAATTAGTTTAAGACAGTTAGTGCTTTAATTCGTTACAGTATCTTCCTGAAGAAAATGAATACTTTATTATAGAATTCGAAATATTCACCATTTATTGAAAAAACACTTTGTTGTGAGATTTTCACTAAACAGTTTTACAAAAACGCAACACGTGTTTCGCCATACAGTGACTTCTTCGGGTGTGTCTTTACTAACTAGAGTTAGTACATCTGTTTAGTGAAAATCTCACAGTGAAGTGTTTCTGAATACGTTATGGATTTCCATTAAGAATCTGCCAATTCCATCATATTCACCATTTCTTCAATAGCTTACTAGCTATTGAACTAAATTAACTAAAAAGTATGGAAGTATGGAAAAAATCTATTTTGTTTTTTTCAATGGTACTTTATTGTCATTAGGAAAAGTATTATTTGAGAAGCAAGCAAAAAAATACTTTTGCCGCTTTCTAGAAATCTTGTAGTCTTACTCAAATGTATCTGTTTCAGGTATCTGCATATGCCAAAAGTTTTGGAAGAACACAGGCAAATGGTTGATACTAAAATTGATGAATTTCAAATTCAACTGGCGACGACGATTCAGAAATTTAAAGAAGATTTGGAAGTATACGCCAAAATGGTTGATGATCTTCAATACAACGGAAATATTGAAGACTTGCCTAGATATCATAAAAAGGCTACGAAACTTGATGAGAGGTATGTGTACATTCGAATAACTTAATTGGTATACTCTAAATTTCCAACCATAAAAAATAATTGTTTTTATTTCGATTATTCAATTTATAATTTGCGAATAAAGTAAAGGTAATGACATCAACCCTACGAAGAGGTCATCTATGGGATCGACAGAAAACTCAATCCACGAATATCAAATCTACTGCAAAGCCATGCTTCGACATTCAGCACCGAATAGGATTCGTTCTATGTCTTGCACAGCGAAAACTTTTTGCAACTAGATCCCAAATCATCTGGTACCAAATCCCTCTCTAGGTTTCATCGGTGATGCAAGGCTGCACAATGTATACATTGCTGGATTCAATTGTTCTTAGAGGACTAGTATCAGTAAGCAGAGGCTTTTCTGTATCCAGTCTTCTGTCGATTCCATAGATGGGTTCTTTTCTTTTTCAATTGCTTCATTTCTGCAAGAGGACCACTGTACTGGTCACCACTGACTACCATGAAAAGCAAAAGCGCGGTTTGTAAATTGTTCAAATCACTATTCAGCTGCTCAAAAGTATTTGGGAGATAGTGTCGAGTAATAAAAGAAAACCCTTGTGTTCAAACAGATTCGCTTTTGTTTCGTCAAAAACTCTCGACGCGAAAAATGCGATTGTACTATATATTGATAGATGAAGCAAAAATCGAAATATGACGTTCTTATTTGATTAAACTTTTTAATTTATGAACCATAATGTAAAACATCTTTTATTTAATATCAATTCATTTCCAAAAAAATAAACATTGTCTATTGAAATACCAATTTGACATTGTCAAGCAGTGTCACTTTTGAGAGTACTGAGCACCTCTATGAATGAGAGGCTGCACCTTATAATATCTCATCATTTTTTCATTAAGAGTGCCATTAGTCGAGGGTTTTTGCCAAAATACTCCATATGGGAAAGGGATTCAAGTGATCACACCAGGAATTTTTTATGTTTCTTGGTCTCACCTTGCGATCCTAATCACAATCGAAAATAAATGAAGAGATCCAAGAAAACAGCGCTGTCTCACAATTTCTTTCAAAACTAAGAAAAACTCTGTAGCCTCATGGATTCATTGCGTTGTTTCCCATTCAATGTTCATATGAAAGTATTTGTTGTTTTTTAACTATTTCTTGATCTGGTTCCGCATACCTGTAAAAGGCTTTATGTGCTGTGTATGTGATTTGTGACATACACATATTATTTCATTTTCTGTAATTACTGAGCTATGTGGCAACCAGTATAGAGTTAAAGTATTCCTGTCCGCCTATTTTATATTTTCTTCATGGCGATTCTAGACTAGAACGATATTATTGTTGGATCCATCAATATCCTGTGTTTGGTATCTGTAAGAGTAGGTACTGAATCGCCTATTTCGTTGACCTCTTTCACATTGCAACATTCAATACATTTTGCTTGAAAGACTGGTAATAATTGACTAACAGCGAAGCAGCGATGTTAATTTGTAACTGCTTCTTTTTTGGTACCAAGTTTGATGATTGCTATCTGTAAGAAGTGAGAATACTGATTCGCTTATTTTGTTGACAATTGTTGCACATTGCAAGAATTCATTAAATTCGCCTGAAAGACTTGTGTTTATTGACCAACAAGGTAGCAGTAATGTCAATCTTCAACTGTTATTCTCGAATATTTTACTAATTTTTCACATGTTTGATAGTTATTTCACCACATGTTTCAAACTGTATGTTTTGCCATATCTCATGTAAGTCGATGAATATGCCAGTCTGAATTGTTTCACTCTTAATTCTTTTTTTTTAATTGCAAGATTCAAATGTTCACAGAGCCGCTTCTGAAGTAGAGCTAAATATTACTATCATACCCAAATAAGCAAGTATTGCATTTGGCTTAGTGTATACATCATTGTGCATCGAGTGCCTTTTTTGAGACATTTCCGAGAATATTTCTATTTAATATTCAACTCTGTTTGAAAAATATGGCTAACTGGCATTCATTATAAGGTTTAGTCCTGATTTCGAGAATAATTCCTCGGTACTAGTGCCACTACTGTCTTCCTCATATCGGTCGGGTATACCAATCTCCCCATCTGAACTTTAGAAACTACGACTATCGTGTAGGAAGTGCAATATTAGTCCCCCACATCGTTTCCTCTGCAAAATGGAAAACAGGAAATTCATCCAGTTTTCTTGAACTATGGCGAGGTGAACCCACTTTTTTCAATTATTTGAATCTTTGTTCGTCATCTTTCGCAATTACGGTTTTTTGTATCTCAATTCGGGAAGTCATTCTGATGGAACAAGATGGTAGTAGGAGGATGGAGAAAATGGCCAAATGGAAAGTATCTCCAAGTCGATAGAGAAATTGACTTTCTTTCACATTATTTGGAGTGTCATAATTTATTTTGGTACTGATCAGTATTCTAAAACAGATCATGTGGAAGCCCTCTGAATAATCACATGTAGCTGATGAACTAAATTCTATGAGAGAGTGTTTCTGATACTCATTCCCAGACACTTATCATTGCCAAAACAGATATAGTAGTGTTGACTTTATTATATAAAAGGATTGACTGGATATGTGTTGTTGAATACAATCGAGGGCAGATTTGCGGTCTATTGTCTGTACAACTAATCCTGACTTAGTACGATCTATTTCATTACCACAATTCAAAAAGCTGCGTGAATAACTTCTTCAATTTTTTTACAGACTTATTACTGCCATGGAACGCATAGATCAATTCAATGAAGAGGAACAAGCTTTCGGTTTCGAGTTATCTCAGTATCCCCAAAGGAAAATCATTTACGATAAACTTGTACCATATAAAAAATTGTATGATAATTCAACAGATTTCCTGAACAAATACGATCTCTGGATGAAGTCCCAGGTGGGAACGCATGATCCCGAGGAGATCGAGACTGACGTTGGGACATACTTCAGGAATATTTACAAATTAGAAAAAGTGTTCGCCGATAAACCCGCGACACTGAATTTAGCCACAACTGTGAGTACTCCAAATAGTGACATAATAAATAGATCTAATGCTGATTTTTTTGGTTTTTGGTACATGTATATATCAACACAATCATGGATAACTGATCTCCTTCTGGTACTGATTTTTTACAAAATTTTGTGCAAGTTTTCACCCGCTTCTTAAGCTAATTAATCAGTTGTTGAGTTGTTGTTGTTGAGTTGAGATTTTCTGTTTACAGAATTATATAGCATATTTTGACATTTTCTTTCGAAACTGGAAACAATGATTTACATCGTTCAGTCTCCTCATTTCTTTCACTTGAAATTACATTCGAAAAAAATTGTTCCCCCTAGGTACGAGAACAAATCGAAGAATTCAAAGAACACATGCCTATCATCCAGACGCTTGGTAATCCTGGCATGAAGGAGCGTCACTGGGAGAAGGTTTCTGAAATCGTTGGTTTTCCTATAAAAGTGGATGCAGATTTAACCTTGGAGAAAATAATTGACTATGGATTGGACGACTATATCGAGAAGTTTGAAGCTATATCCGAAGCCGCTACCAAGGAGAACAACCTGGAGAAGGCTCTCAATAAAATGATGAACGAATGGCAAGATATGGAGTTTAGCGTCTTGGTGTATAGAGATACAGGAACATACATTTTGTCAGCAGTCGACGATATCCAAGTTCTTCTCGATGATCATATAGTGAAGACGCAAACGATGAAAAATTCTCCTTACATCAAACCATTCGAGAAACAAATTTTGTAAGTTGAATAATATTTACTGATTAGAAGTACTGAATCAATATTTAGATAATTATTTTGATAATCCTGTCTTGCTCGTTCAGATATCTCTTTTTCGGGGGGTAGTTTCAATGAGGTAAGATATCATACCAAACAGTACTCTTCAACTTTTTTCTTTTCTTCAACTTCGAGCATAGCGTTATTGTAGAGGTTTTCCAAAGCTGAAAATAGATCTTGATAATATTTTCGTGGATTTCCTTAGTGTATATTGGTTGTACTTGATATTTTAGTTTTTGAAGGTAAGTAGGTTTTCCGGGCTTCTCCATACCAGGACTTTGAAGTTTCTTCTTACATTACTCTGATATTTGCTAAACTGGAGTGTTCTATGAGCCAGTTTCTCAATATCAGAGGGAATTTCTTCAAATAATTCGAGTTCTTGACCAGCCAGAGTTCGGGAACAAGGAAAGAGAGTTTTTCACAGAGTTATAGGAATCAGTCACCATTGGAACTGCCATTTTATCAATGGTATCTTAGCGGACACTGCGCTGGAAGAAGTCCCGTTACCAATCTCAGGTTTTTTCTACCATCATAAGATTTTTCATAATTCTTAAGCACTTAAGCATTGTGATATTGATGACTTATTTATTTTGTGAAAATTAATCTTCAATTAGATATAGGAATAATACTTTGTCTAATTTTCACTTACTTAATGTATTGATATTAATACGACCCAGGTTTCGGTTTTCACACCATTCTCAAATATTGTAGCACTACTGTGTTCTATATCTAACTTAAGCATTGGATTCTAGTTATATTTTATTTGATCCAGAAAAGTTCTGGGTCGAGAAAGATATCTTTTTCCTGAAGTCACTTCACTTCTTGGCAATACAGTTTTTTGTGCCATACGTGAATGTGCCTAGAAAAACCTGAATACTTGCGTCTTGTTCTGCTTGATAGATGTGTGTGATTTACGACTTTGTTTATCCTAGATCTTTCACCTAAATTCGTCTCAGAGTTCGCTAATTTAATAAAAATTATATCCTAATTCGTTTTTAGAGACTGGGAACAGAAATTGCAACTACTTCAAGAAATTCTTGACGAATGGTTGAAAGTTCAATCTACATGGATGTATCTAGAGCCAATATTTTCATCTCCTGACATTCAGCAACAAATGCCTGAAGAAGGGAGGCGATTCAGTGCAGTTGATAAGGTAGTACATGTTATATGTCATATGGATAACATACATCAGCACATATTTCCGATACCAAAGTACTCATGACTTCATATATTTACAGATTTGGAGAGACTTGATGAAGACAGTGTTCACAGATTGTAAAGTTTTGGCCGTTGTGGAGATAGATAAGATGGCGGAAAGGTTGAAGAAATGTAATAATCTATTAGAACTGATTCAGCGGGGTCTCAATGATTATTTGGAGAAGAAGCGACTGTACTTTCCAAGGTTCTTTTTTCTGTCTAATGATGAGCTATTAGAAATTTTGTCAGAAACGAAAGACCCGACAAGGTAGGATGTATTTACTTTATCTATGAGCTGTTATTGTTTGCTGTCCTTTAACTTTACGGGTTGAAAATTTACACTGAACGGAACTGACGTAATATTAATCACTAACATACTTTCCAGGGTTCAACCTCATCTCAAGAAATGTTTCGAAGGAATAGCGAAACTGACCTTCACCGAAGATATGGACGTTACACAAATGAGGTCCAGTGAGGGCGAAATTGTTCCATTAGTCGATGTTATTCAAACTGCTCTAGCTCGTGGTCAAGTGGAAAAGTGGTTAGTTGAACTTGAAGTTGACATGAAGAAATCTGTACATAATATGGTTGCTGCTTCCATAGTGGATTATCCAAACGTACCTAGAGAAAAGGTGAGTAGAAAACTTTCAAATTCAAGGCACATCAAATGAATTGTTATGATAATTCTGCTGGATATTTTCTTTTTTTTTTTGGTATTTGTTTTCGTCAGTATAACATTCATTTGCAGTGGGTATTAAAATGGCCTGGGCAATGCATTCAATCAGTGGGATGTACTTTTTGGACTACTGAGGTGACGGCTGCGATTGATGCGAGCTTGGATCATATGAAAAAATACTTAGAAAAGTGTATTCAGCAAATTAACAAGATAGTTGACTTGGTGAGAGGAAAACTGAACTTGCAAAATCGAATAACCTTAGGTAATTTATCATTGAGTTTGATGTATATTTGAATAATAACTGCTATATCAAACTTCAGTTTGATAATTTGGGAAATAAATTAACGATATCTGTTTGTATAAGTATCGTTAGATTTACTTAAGATAAGTGATAAGTGAGTGGAAATAAAAATTGTAGGTTAGCCTTTTCTTTATTTTTTTTTCATGAAATGGATGTGAAAAATATGTGATGGGGATAGCTTTCACGATCAACTTGCTACATCACATGAAACACATTCTGGAAATTTGAAAGTTGAACGTTCAAACATTTTGTTTACTCGGTAATATACATCATATTTCGATATATTTTGAACTTATCAGAATAACTTTAGGAACAAATTTGGTCCAAACGTCATATCCTTGATTTTTTCTCTTCTGCTAACTACGTAATGTTTCTCCAGGAGCATTAGTTGTACTGGATGTCCACGCTAGAGACGTTTTGTCAGGATTGATTAATGATGGAGTGAAGAACGTACATGATTTCAAATGGCTCTGTCAGCTCCGTTACTATTGGGAGGTAAGAACTTCTCTATGAATTTAATTTTTATAAATACATTTTTTCCCAATAAACTACAGTGGTTCATACAGTAAAGGTATACTAGAAATATTCATAAATATACTAAGTGACAAAGGAAGGTAAACAGCCATTTATAGTGAAAATATTTTAATAATTTTTCACTTACATACTTGACAGATAATGGCAAACAAACGGGTAAGTTTTCAGAGAAATTGGATGATCGTGAAACCGGTGAAGTTCAGTAGTGTGTTGCAGTTCCTCCATGTCTTATACACTCGTTGATACGTCTGGGTATTATTCTGATGAGGTGGTCTATATCCTGTTGGGGTATCTCACTCCACCATACTTCTAACTCATGTCTAAGTGCAGCCGAAGTCTGTGGGGGCTGTTGTAAATTCAGCAGTCTGCGACCAAGAATATCCCCACATGTTCGATCGGTGAAATAAAGGGCGATCTGGTTCAACGATTATGGACATACAGGATTGCTTACTTATATATATCGCCACGTTAAACAAGCGCCGAGTAGATGTGACGTAACACTGGTGACACTTTTAATAGCTGCCATAAGACTGTGTATTATTTTAACATTTTTGAGGATTATTTTCGGACAGTTTTACATTGTTTTATACCTGGTTACTTGAAAATGGCCTTATAAGCCGAAACCGGTCGTAACGTTAAATAAACATAGTAGAAACAAGACAAAAGTATTTTCTTTATTCTATATTAATCCATTAGTCCCTTGAATTTATTTTTCTACATTCGTGCAAAAAAATATTCAAATATATTCAGTGGATGAAGTAATTCCTTTTTGCTCTAATGTAGTATTATAATATATTAAATTGTAGATTTGTCAATTTCATCATTTATGGAACAAAGTTTAAATTGAATTACTCTATATAAATTTTTCATTTTCCTAATAAAAAGTAAAAACCGTATCATGTATTTTCTGTCAGATAAATAAAAAAGTTGTTACAACAAAAAGTTATTTTTGTTGTAAATTGAGAGTACTGATATACTTAATTTCAATTAAGGCTATGTTTTGGACCATATTTAGCACAATTTATTTTTTATCTCAAAAACAGATAGAGATAGGTATATGACATTATCAACAAAAAAGTATTAAAATACTAGAGCGATTTCAAAAATGTATTAATATACGGGGTGTTCCATTTAAGAAAATATAATTGCTAGGACTTTTTAATAGAAGTGGCAACGCCGCAATGCTGAAAATATTTTAAATCGATAGAACAGGTAAGGAAATGTGAGAGGTGAAATTTTCATAAAAGTCATGCTTTGCGTTTTTTAATTATTAAGCGTTTATTATAAAAGATGGAACAAAAAGTTATAAAAAAATCTTTTAGATAATATTATTATCTAAAACCAAGTTCATTACGAAATTTTTGTGGGAGTTACAATTTTCACGAAAATAATAACAACCTCATTCTTTCAAAAAGAGCAAAATAGCTTGCCCTATCATCCACAAAAGAAAAATTTTTACTTAGTATTGATCCATTTATATCAAGTATTCAATCCTATGTAAAAATAAAATTTTAATTAGGGATTTACCTGAAATTTATTTATTTTAATTTAAAAGTGCAGTACCGAATCAATCCAGAGTCACCACTGTTACGTCACAAGACCACGTGGCATGTCTAACAAAATCGCAAAAATAAGCAATCCTGTATGTCCATAATCGTTGGATCTGGGTGGCCATAGTAAGCGGTTAATGTCATGCTGATCCATGAAGTCTAGAGTTACTCTAGCCACATGTGGTCTAGCGTTGTCTTGTAATGGAAGGACGTGAAGCTCCACTACTTCGTGAATGTAACGAAGAGCTGTCATGTTGCTTCTAATGAGGACTGAAGGTGTTCTGCTGCCATATGCAATAGCACCCTATACCATTAAAGTATGGTGAAAATGCCTCTCCACATCAAACTGGGGCTCTCGTCTTTCACTACGACGCCTTCCTACTCTTCCATCGTGCATACCCAAACAAAAGCGAGATTTAATACTGAAGACTACGCGGTTCCACTGTTGATCCCAATTTATTCTGTCTCTGCGTCGGTTGCATCGATGCTCGAGAGTCAGTGGCAACACCCAATGGGGATGATAAGAAAAAAGTCCGAAACTTTTTTGTCGCCAACAACCGTTCCGTGTTTTTCAAACTACTGATTCGCAATTGCCCTAGTAGAAATGAACTGATCCCTAAGAGCCATGCCGATCCCTAAGTGCATGATTCTTCTTGAAATTTATCTAACTGAAAAACCTGCCTCACGTAAGTCAACAATTCGTCCTCTCTCGAAATCACTCAGTTGAGGAATACGACAAAGTCTTCGCACTCGAGGCATAGTGTTAACAATATGAAACACTTTACAACATACTATTTAACAGTTGGAGCACAAATAAAAATAATATTGTTAAATGCCCACACAAAAAAAGCTGGTCAGAATAGCTCCCGATACGGCTGAAATTTTACTGGCCTCAACATAAATACATATGCAAAATGTTATTGAAATATTTATAATATAAATTGGGTGTTTACCTTTCTGTGTCACTTAATATAAATTTATAACTATGAAGGAAGCTATTTCAGAATTAGTCTGAATAATAACAAAAACAAGCAAATATGATAATGAAAGTCATGACAACAAATATGTCTTTGATACCAATTTGAATTTTACCGTGAAAAATTGTTTGTCATTTGGTGATTTACTTATGATGCACTGTTTGGAACCTTTGGTGTAGTAATTAATATTACTGGAGTTTTTTTTCCCAACACCAAATCGTTATTTTTAACACCTCGACACGTGTTTCGATCACCAAGTGATCACCTTCAAAGAGGAAGATTAAAACCAAAACTAACGCGAAAGTAACCCTATTTATGCTATATAGGTATCCCATACAGGTAAACCATCCAGATGTACCACCCATACAGGTATACCAACCTAAATTATGTTGGTATACCTTGGTATACCAACCCACCTTGGTTGGTATACCTAAATTAGGTTGCTATACTTGTAGTTTGATGATCACGTATATTTCTACGTTCTATAAATTTCATAGTGAAATATTTTTCATTCTTCATGATGGACTGCAGAAAGATGTATACTTTTAATTTATTGATAGAATTGGGTGGGAGGGTAGTCGGTTGGACTGTCGTGAGGAGTTTGCTTCACTCATTCGATCAGGTTAGGGAGGTTAAACGGCGGTTCGAGCCACGAGACCGGACCTCGTTAATCCTCAGCACGAACAAGTTTTGACTTTTGAGGGTTGTTGTTTTTGAGAAGAGACAGCTGGTTGCGTAAAAACAGATGTTGAACAAATATGCTTTTGTTTTGTTACGTAATTGGTTTTTAAATAACAACTGCTCTTTATTAATTGATATTTATATTAATTACAACGAAACCTGTAGTTAATATTAATGAAATAC
>WOGJ01231521.1:0-19491 GCA_015342185.1 Leptinotarsa juncta
GACATAATTTTGAATTCGGTGAAGTAGTTTCTACAAGATTCCGTATATCCCATACAAGCTAATATTCGTATGGCCTTTTTCTGTATTCGAAAAACTTTAAGTGAGAAACAGAGATTCCAGATAGTCGTATACCAAAAGTAATGTGTAAATGGAATAGGGCAAAGTAAGATATTCTCAATGCTTTGAAACTGGTTACTTTTTTCAGTTGTCTTAGGAGATAGAGTTGATTAGAAAGTTTAGAGCACAGTTGGTCAATATGACAATTCCATTTCAAAGAATGATCCAAGGCTATACTCAAAAGTTTAACTTTATTAACTGAGTTAACACGACAGTTGGTTGTTTCAATTTGTTTATTAGAAATCATTCTTCCGCTCTACGCTCCACCAATTCCCTTGAATTTGACAATATTTCCTTGATAACATGTAATTCGTATATTGTTACGGTGACAAGTTTTGCGGTAGGTCATTGATATATAAAATGAATAAGAGAGGACCTAATACAGACCCTTGGGGTACCCCATATTTGATGATTCGAAACTCTGATTGAGAATCCTGGTATTACACTGTCTGGAATCTATTGGTAAGGTAGGAGAAGAAAAATTCGTAAGCTGTTCCACGTATTCCATAATATTCAAGTTTCTGAAGAAGTATTGTATGAGAAACACAGTCAAAAGCCTTGTGGCTTGAACCGTGAATCTACAACTACTGAAACCGAACTGTCATTTAGAATTTTATATTTTTCCAAGTACAGTATCAATCTGTTTATTATCTTCATTCGTAGTAAGCTAGCTAAGATTTTAATATTACTGGAGTCTTTTCCAACACCAAACACGTATCGAGGTGTTAAAATAACGGTTTGGTGTTGGAAAAAGACTTCAGTAATATTCATTGCTACAGCAAAGGTTCCAAACAGTCCAAACAGTGCAACTTGGCATCCAACTATCTGAATTGAAAATCATTTCGGAAAAAACGAATGTATTATAAATGACTCGAATCTTAAGAAACAATTAAACAATTTCATAAAATGAAATTGAGGCATTCAGTATATCTTCTAGAGAATATCGTTAACCCAGATACTCCCGAAATTATTTTTTCGAAAATTTTCCATAATGGTTCTTTTTTCTGCTCAATTAAATTACAAAAAACATACTTTTTAATATTTTCCTTATCTATCTACTGAAAGAACTGATATATATACCGTTCTTTTAAAAGGACGGTGGCATAATAAACATCTACATGAATATTCATATCGTTTTATTCATATCTCTATTCTATAAAAGTTAACCTGAGAAACATTTCATAATAACTCTATTTTGTATGATATTCAAGAAAACAACTTTTAGGGTGTAGTGCTATATCACATTTATCGCATCTGAATTTTACCTTTTTATGACACTGTCCACATCTTGTCTGATTTTCTTGATAAACTATCAGATGATCTAAATGATCGTATCGAGAATGTTCATGTAAGTAGGCACTTGGTCTAATAGGACCTCGTTTGCTAGTTTTCTTATGAGTCTCTAAAATACCCTGAGCAAGAGATCGACGAAATGCCAGTTGATCCATCTTACCGCCTTGTAATTTATGCAGCTGCCAAGAATTTTGCACGGCCATATCCAAACATTGACTAATCAAAGGGAAATACCACTTTTTGCCTCTGATAGAGACACGATAGAGACTCACATTTTGGTCTGCTCTATCTACGCCTCCCATATTTTTATTGTACTTTTTGATGATATTTGGTTGTTTAACAACGATTTTTTTCTTTTCTTTCTGTGAATATCGTGAAACACTGGCTAGGGGAAAAACAGATTCAGAGTTGGATGCCATTGTCACTATACTGTTATCGTGCCATTTACAAACTAGAATATTTTCTTTTTCTTCCAGTACGTAATCAAATATACCCCGGACTTCTTTCTTCATTATAGTAGAACTCTTTATGGAACAATTTGGAATTCTATTTTCTCGAGCAGTGCCCGTTGCTCTTATTCTTCGATCTCTCAATACCATTAGAAGATCGAAAGATGTGAAAAAATTATCAAAAAAAAAGTGGAATGTTAAACATCCTTTCTCAGATACGAGAGCATCAGCAAAACTCAATATAACGCTGGCACCTAGACCTAGATTTTTATATCTTTCTGACAAGTTTGTTGTAGAACCTTGGTAAGGCTCAAACCACTCGATGTAACCTTTTGAAGTAGTTCCTGTCCATAACTTGTAGCCCCATCTTATGGGCTTACCTTTTATGAATTGTTTCGAACCATGGCGTCCAAAATATGGCACCATTGTCTCGTCGATACTATGACATTCCTGAACGGGTGCAAAAGTGATGAATCTTTTATTAAGTGCTTCCACAAGAGGTCGTATTTTTGAAAATTTGTCGCTTACATTCAGGATTGTATTATCGTTACAATGAATATTTTGCATAATGAAATTGAATCTGTTTCTCGATATTGCAGAAGTCACTAGTTTGCTACCAGCATCATCATTACTTTCCCAATACAAGGATCTTCTGGAAAAGTAGTGATAGCCACTTAGTAATAGTACTCCAAAAAAACATTTTATTTCATTGAGACTTATGTCACCAGGTCTATTTTTTTGGATTGAATACAAATTGGTATAGTCAGTTATCATTTGCCATACTTCATCATCAAAAAATAAGCTGAAGAGTTCTACTGACGATAACTGATTACTTGGTCCTTGTATATTTTTCCAGGAAGTCATGTTATCTTTAATATCTCTCTCAACCCAGTTACATGATTTTGCTTTCTTTTTTTTGTACCTTATAAAATATGACAAGGGACAATTTTCTTCAAATTCGTCATTTCTCTTATAAGAGTTATCTTGACTTATGTCGTTATTTTCCATGCCATTATTTTCGTCAGGAAAATCTAATTCATCCTTATTTCCTACATTTTCTTCCTCGCCTGAGTTCAGCCTTATTTCTACTTCTGCGTTGAGCTGCCCTGCAGGAAGATTATCGATACCGACATTTTCTTCGTCTCCTGAATCCTCGTCTGTATCTCCTTCATTAGCATTAATAGGTGGAAAAAGCACTATAGCATCTGGTAACTTTGTATCATCATCAATATTTTCTATCTCTTCCATGAGTTCAAGAGCCGTAAGAGGTCTCTTGAAATAACTGTAACGATAAAAAAAGTTTGTAGTACCTGTTCATGCCACTGGCCTTTATAAAGGACAGCACATATTTTCAACAAAATGTACGAAAAAAAATAAAAAATTTGTTTATTTTAGTTATCAAATATGAAGAACAATATTTTTACGTTTCGATAAACATAACTTTGTCAAAATAAATAAATTTCAATAAATTCTACCTTACCTCCAATTGTCCATATCTGTTACGCACAAATACAAGCAAACTCAATTATAAACTGAAGCTTACAGAAGTGAAATTTTTGTTATCTATTCACTGCAATAACTGACACATAGGTTAACTGTACATATAAGTAGGCGCCATCTATGAAAGAATGAATAAAATTCTTGAAATATAGGAATCTAGAAGCTGACCTATTAAAAGGACAGTGGCATTATCTGGGTTAACTAAATATTATTAGTCATGCCACATCAATGCCACATCATGTTTTCCCAAAGACAATTTTACGTGGCATGCTCTTGAGTGGGCAAACTATCCAGTTCGTTTGTGCTGTCAAAACATGAACTAACGATTAATATGGTACCCACTATAGCATTAAGGGATTAATATTATTTGTGAGTGTTATTGTTCTGACACACACTTAATGATCATTTTTTACCCTAAAAATAATTTATGTGGCAAAACAACGTTTCAACGAGAAATAAAATAAAATTAATTGTATGAGAGGAAAAATGAATATTATATCTTCAATATAAATTGAAAGGGTTATATTTTCAGGAAAGATAAATTTTTGGAAAGTAAAGTTTTGAATTTCAATTTCTCCATATTTTTGTATCAAGACTGAGAAGTAGAAAGCCAAAACCTTTCTTCACCATCTTCAATATCTTTCAGATACTATTGTTTCTATTATTGTTTAATTATATATGAAAGTGAACAGAATTCATTTAACAATATTATCGCATACTGTTTTTACTTAAAAAATCACTTCAACAAAAATAATCCATATGACGCAATAACATCTTCTGTATTCTATTTTTACAGAGGAGTTCCTTGAGGTAATGCAAAAGACAGATCTTCACAGGAAAATTCCCTTCAACATGGAGTCTCCGTTCGTTCAACTCTATTTCGGGAAAGAGAAAAACCGCTTAGTAACTTATAACGAGTTCAGTCAGTTCCTGCACGATTTTCATGAAGAATATGCTATTGAAGGTTTTAGAAGGGCTGATAAAAATGGTACAGGTTTTATTTCTATTTTGGATTTTCAGGAAATCATGGTTAGCATCAAGAGTCATTTGCTTACCAAACAGGTCCAATCACATCTGATTGAGGTAAGATAAAAAAGTTTATTGATGTTTTGATAACTGTATAGAAATAATTTTGAAAGTGATATATGAAGTAATTAGGTTTGAAACTTGTTGAAACATTTAGGTATTGGCACTTCAAACGTTCAGCAGTCCGGTACAAAGATTTTCAGTGAATTTTGTAAAATAATTACTGATGAGTGACTTGATAATTCTCATTATAATTTTTGTAATATCAACCGACATCAGTATTTGTTTTACCATATTTAACGGTAGCTAATTAATTATTCTCTTTATGAATAAAGAAATAGCTTCTTGCCACACTAGGACCTCGTTTTGAGTTGTTCTACTGTCATAATAAAGTTACTTAGTATTTAATATATTGATTTTTGCAAAAAAGCACACTACAATGTGAGATTTCCACATGAAAGTTTACAAAACCGCGACACGTGTTTCGCTATACAGTAGCTTCTACAGGTGTCACAATACTGGACGTCAGTATTGTGACGCCCGAAGTAGAAATCTCGCATTAATTAGTATTTTTTGAATACGTTATAATGGATTTTCATCAAGTATCAATGAGTTCTATCATATATCCAAATTGAATACATCCTAATACAAAAGGGCCCCCTTGTTTTCCAAGCAATCCAGTTTACACAATCATGATACACGTAACAGCAATTTTATTAGACCTCAACATTTCAGGCTGATGAATCACAAAAAAATTCCTATGATTTTAAATTGTATAAGGCACTTCCTGCCAATATTAAAATTATGAATGTTTTGTTTCAAAAAAGTTATAGCAAAATATTAAAAAAAAAACTGTTTTTATTCCACTTCAGAATATTTAGAACATGTGCATAGACACACTTTTGACGCAAGGAAGATGCTCGCCGAACCTCCACACTTAATTTGAATATGTTAATATACCTAAACTTGGTACAAATTTTTACTGTTTACTTTATTTTATAGACCTGTCTGACTTATAAATGTATTTTATTCATAACGTGATCAAATAAATATATCTATCTGTCTATCTCTCTCTTGTACAGATATGCTGATGAACCCCTGAAAATCAGGCCATAGGAAAGTATTGACTATCCAAAATATGCAACTTTCAATACACTCGTCTGAACCTTGCTTTTTAAATTTTCAAAGAGATGTTCAAAAAATATAGCGCGATGACTTGTGTTTGCTTCTAAATTTGACAGACACTTGAAATGTTGATCTCTGAAAAACTGGCTATCATAATAACTCTGAATGAACATGAATGGTAATATAATTTAATTTTGATTAAAGTTCACAAATGGGTTCAAAATTTCGGATGACAAAGTCAATCATTTCTTTTTTAGCAAAATGGTTTATTTGTTGAAGCTGGAGCATATAATGATGGAAAAACCTCGAAAACTGAATGGCTAGAAGAAAAATTCAATTGGAAAGGTCTCCTAATTCAACCTGATCCAAGACACTACTTCAATCTCAGAAGACATAACCGAAAACGTTCACAGGCTATCCATGCTTGTCTAAGCCCCACTCCTTATCCAAAAGAGGTAACACTCCATCAAGAATCTGAAGGAGTGAAAATAAACAGCATCCACTCAAGCCTTCTTGATGACAGTGATTGGTTCAATACCAGAGTGAAATGTTTTCCTTTATTTTCTCTTCTTTTGGCCATGAATATAACAAATATTGATTATTTCAGCTTAGAGACAGGTGGTACAGAATTGCAAGTACTTGAAACTATACCATTTGAACGAGTCAATATAGAAATTATAGGTGTCCACTTGACCACAAATGACACTGAAAAGGGAACAATTAGAAAATTTTTGGCCACCAAACAGTATAAATTCATGCAGAGTTTCAAGACCTCTTATATATTCATGATGAATCACGTGAAAATATAAAAGTTTCACTATTGGAGGAAATGCAGGCCATAGTATTGCAAAATAAACTTGAAAGAAAAACAAATCATCAAATCAGTATTTATTCAAGGAAATAGTTTTAAAAATCAATTGAATTACATTTGATTCAAACATTTCATACATGTATTGACTGTGAGAAAACTGCAGAGATTTTGCAATACTAGCTTCAATATCTTCCTATGATTTTGACAAGACTCTCTTATACAAATGTTTCATGGAAGAAATTTCAGAAATTGTTTATATGTAAAATGTATTTCTGAATCTCTATGAAATCTGATGTGCCTTCACCACTCATTTTAACCCTCTAGTGCACTTATAGGTAGGTGATAGATGAGTAAGTTTTATTTTATGGAGACTGATAGAGCTTTTCAAAATGTTAATAGCATAGAGATGCCTAAGTTTAAGGTGTACCAGGAAAATTACAGAGTTTACTAGCCTCTTTGAAATAGTTTGTTTCGCCTCTAAGCCTAGAATTTATTTCATCAGCATATTTTGGCACAGACTATTGTTTTGTCACTTTTGAAAAAATTTCAAGGTACTGTTAAATACAAATTCTTTCGAAATTTGTTTCCCCACTTCAGCTATGTAAGTTTTAGCAAAAAAGACAAGTTTGAGAAAAATAAAAAATTCCACCTCTCAAGTATTCATCTGCTTTACTTTCCACAGCTGAAATCAACTCATGGATATATACTTCACTTTTTTTTCAGCAAAGAAGTGTAGTTTAATCATGTGAATATGTTTCTATAATCAATGATAAATATTTGTTTTTATCATCCTAGGTTCATATAAATTGCAACTCGTCTGGATCATACATATTTTTTGGTGAATAATGAAACTTAAAGAGATAATATTTTTTGACAGCACTCAAAAAATAGTATATCCACCATAATGAAAAAATGCTGCGACTCATATTATTGATTAATTTTTATTTCCTATCAATATCTATGGATGGTTGAGTTGGTACATTAAAAATCCTTTTTATGATTATTTATAACAAAACATTTCCAATATTGATATTGGAAATAATGGATTATATCTGACATTCATAAAATTAACTGTTTAAATGATGTATTCTCAAGAATTTATGTATATTTTAATAGGCAGTAAGCACTGGAAAGACTGATATGCACAAATCATTTTAATTGTTAATTCCATTCCAAATCGTATAGAGTTTACGGAGTATTTCAGAACTATGGGGTCTAGTGTATGCTATGTAAAAATAATAATACTAGTGACTTCATCTCTAGTATTTACTTTTTAATATTAAATTGCATTCCTTTTTTTTGATACGAGGTTGTGAGATGACTGTTTTGTTACAAAAATACTGTATTCAACGAATAACTATTTTGTAAAGAATATGACTTTATACTTGAATCGCAAATACAAATGTCCAAATATAGGTAACCACAATGTTTAGTAAATCCAGTTGAGTTTACAAAACTTTGTATTTCTTTATATTACACCAGGGTTACATTAAACATACTAATTTCTTCAGTTTCTCTTCTTCTTTGCTATAAGTGATAGATTTCCCTCATTTTGAAAAAATTGATCTTTATTCCATTTTACTATTTCCTAAAAGACTACCTATTTCAAAGTGGTATTCAAGTTCATATTTCTGGATAAATCTTTTGTCTCCTTAACCACGAACTACACCTGATAATTCTGAAAATATTTTTTAATGAGTTGAATGTCCTATGATAGAAGTTTTTCCCAACACATTTCACATATGAAACTTGAAATAGGGTCGGTGAATTAACTGGTTGAACATATTCTTTGCTGGTTAAAAGTAGTGGGTTCTTCTTTACTTTAGATATTTCTGAAACATCTTCCTTATCGACTCGTCCCTGAATTGACCAAAATATGAAACAGATTTTTAGAATTGAAGGGGTTATATTTTTTAGGAGTGATTAATTTTTGGGAAAGAAAGTTTTTGGCTTTCTACTACTCCATCTTGATACAATTAGATTTTTACTTTATTAGCCAAGCCAGAACTTGACAAAAGAACAATGTTAGAATGAAATAGATTATGGCTAGATTTTTATTTGAATTTTTTCATTCATGATGACCTCATCAATTTTTGAGAATTTTTTCCTTGCTGGCTGACTATGATTACCCCATGATCTTTCATTTCTTTATAGAATGTATTTTATATGAACTTGTAGCACGTCTATATCACACATCCCTTTGTCTTCAGTTATTTGATAACCCATTTGTCCAGTTTAGGTTGAAATATTTTGTGCTATGAATGTACCCAAACCTAATCTTTAATAGTCTCGGCACTATTTAGAACTCTCGGTTCTATATCACATACACATCTTTAATGCATTCTCAAGAACTATAGAATGAGTAAAAACAATTTCATAAAATGATCCGTGAATGCAAGACCTAAGTGAGCCAGCTGAATCAAATGCATTCATTTGTGGAAGAATAGTCAGGACATGCTGTTATAGTGTTTTTTGAAAACAAATTCTTAGAAGTCTTAAATTTCTCCAGCTTTACACTTGCCAACTGATCTGAAATTGGCTTTGTCAAGAAGCTGGACTTATTTGGTAGATTTTTAACTGGCGTCAGCCGCAATAAACCCTTGCGGATGGCATTGGAGGGTTGAATATATCCACTCACTTTAGACCTACCTTTGTACACAATTCTGGTAGGTAGTTTTTTTAATATTTTTACAAAAAGGGATCGCTATATCATTCAAATCAAATGTAGCAAGTCATGACTTGCTATAAATGTAACTATTTATCCTATCTAAATATAACTCAGAGTTTTTGTATTGTATTGGTAGCAAATTCTCTGCATAAATTTGTTTTTTATTATCAATAACTAATACACGGAAGTGGCTCGTACTGAAGTTGAAATGTATTTTTTTGTTCTCATTAAATATCAATTTATTTTCTCGAACCATTTGTCAGCATAGCCCAAACTCGCACATTTTTTTTGTCAGAACAAAATAATCACTTGAACACAATAGTAAGTTTAAATTAACTGGAAAGTCAGTAATATAGTAGTAAATTTTTTCCTGGGTCATTTATGAAAATGATAAATAGCCTTAGTCCAATTACAGTTTCAGGGGTACACCTAACTAAACTGATGTAACATCTGATTTGGTAATGTATTCATTGGTACTTGTCACTACTATTTGCTTTCTATAATATACGACTCATTGATAACTAATGAAGGAATTCCCTAAGTGAGCAGTAGTTGTTGAAAGCCTTGGACAAGTCAAGGAATAGCTCTGCTACCAAATATTTTGAATGAAAACAAAAACAGAGTTGTCAGAAATTGTCAATTCACTATAAAGGGGGTTACTCTCATACAACGGATTTGAATATTTAAAAAATAAGTAGTCCAAAATTTTGTAGGTCAAGGAATCACCTTTTATGAAAATTGGTGCTGATATATGTTATAGATTAAACATTTCAGTAATACGTAATTTGTTTTTTTGTAGGTACTTCATCCTCTTCGATATTTTTTTGGAAATTTTATTTAAAAATTACTTATTTGTTGATAGCAAATGAAGTAGTGTTTCCAGGAACTTTTAAAAATATTTGAATATCCGTTGCTTCTGTATTTATTGTTAACTCATTTTTTTTATATTAATTTTCCAATAGCGAACAGTCACAAATGAAACCTAATTTTTCTGATTAGTTTTATAATCAAAACCACCTGGTACACCATACTCCTGAATTGCTTTGTAATATATTGTAAGTACGTAAAGAATTGCTTATATGACTGGTCAACAAATTCAATACTCGCAAGATCATGAACAATATTCTGATTTCACTGCTAGATATAGTTTTAGGCATTTAATTACTTATTAATTCGTTATTAAATATCAATTCATTCATTCCAAATAATGAGCAGATAAGTTAAGAAACATTTTGATTTTGAAATTATAATAGAATGCAAAATTAATTGCTTGAAATTATTTTAAAACCCTTGCATTTAGTTTTTTTCAGTATCAATTTGAAACCACAAAAATTTTCTTCTTAAATATATTTTAGTTTCAGTTTCAAGGCCATGTAATTATAATAATTTTTTTTCATACCCGTAGGAAGTAAATTCACATTTTTTTATTATTGAATTGAATATGTAGCTCTACTGTGATTTATTCGAAATTTTGTATCATTAGTATTCTTAATGTTTTGTTCGAATTATATATTTTGTAGACATTTTTTGTTTTATTTTCAAGTCGATAACTTGTGAAGGATCCGAAGAGATTAATCTCCATTAATATTTCAACAATCGACTGAAAAATATCATATGTACTTGAAGACATGCATATCATATAAAAAAATCTATTTAAAATCTGTTTTTCTGTTAACCAGCTGTTGCATTCCTAAGAACGATAACCCTTAGAAGTTGAAACTTGTGAGAGCTAAGGATTTAACGTGTGATTCTTAACACGGGATATCACCCACGTGAATTATCATCCAGAGTTATAAAGTGTTTTCGAGTGATGGCAAGTAGTTGTTCTTTTCCATATTTTATTAGGAACAGAATTGAGTAAAATGAAACTTGAACATTGTAGTAAACACTTTGACCCTGACTTGATAGATAGAATTGTAAACTCTGGTGTAAAATGAACCTATTGAAATTACTTTTTCCACAACAGAACAAAAATAATTTTCCATCTTTATACAAAAAATGTGATAATCTTCCGTGGGAAGAACTACAACTGTAAATTCTTTAAAGATGAGTAGATAATGTACGGAAGGTTCTTTCAGATACAAACTGGGAAAAAACATTTCAAAAGAAAACTTTCATATGAACTTTTGTGTAATTCAATATTTGAAACTTTCCCTCAATTTTTGTATGATGGTGGAGAAGCAGATAGACAAACATGTATCCTTCTTAAAATGCCACTCCTTCAATTTCGACAATAAACATATTACAAAACTTGGCATAACTTTATCAAAGTTACTGCTTACCAAGATTTGGAATTTATTTTTTTTTATTTATTTATTGGACGGGATTATCCCTTTCATAGTAGTACCAGAATCAAATATAATAAGTATTCATATAAAATTTAATTACCCAGAAAAACTAAGAAACATTGACTCCTCCATAAAAATGTCTTGCAACAAATATTTCAGCACAAGGTCGTTATTGCTTATTGAGGAATAATACAGTCAAAAACATATTTTCCATTTTACTAAAAAAAAACAATTTGAAATGCAGTATGTGAATTGAAAGAATATTAACAATACATTCTTCAAATCTCCTAAAAGAACAATTCGTCCAGGCCAGTCTCAACTCCCTCTACTATAATGGTCTGACACCTATCAGAAAACAACTACTCCCTTGGCTAATACCACGAAGGGCGTTGGATTATATCCGACAGGTGTCAGTGCAGAATTCTTCACTGAAGTGATACTACAACTGCGGCAATCGATTTTCAATTATTGGAACACACTTGCAGAGCGGTTTCGGGCTGTTTGGCCACTCGTCAGTGCAAAGTAGTGTCTATCATCAACATAAAGTTGATTATTTCCGATAATTGAATATCAAATAGAGTATCATTCCTCGAACTAGGCTGAAGCGGACAACAAACAACAGGTTTGTCATCGCTCCATCTGCCTGTGAACGAGATAACCAACCTTATATCTGAAATTTGACCAATTCCTCTTATAAGGAAAGAAAACCTTTCACATATAGTCCGTGGGCATATTTGAAGCAGCAATTTTCTTGAAGTTAAGCAGGAAGATAGAAAAAAGGCTTTGAGTAAAAAAGAAGTTATTAAAAACGATCGGTTTACACATGACTATTCACCACATAACTTTTACATATTGTTGAAACTTGCTTCATACTTTTTTCCGCACGAATTAACCTTTTTCCATGAAATGAATATTTTTTTTGCCAGAGCTGTTTACTGGTATTTTGTTATTCAATTGACCGATTTCTGTTTAAAATATTTTTCCGTTTATCAGCTGTTAGCCTCTTGCTATCAACATCTGTTTCGAGAGGGCTTTTCCTTCCAGTTTGTGTCTGAAAGATATTTCTTTGCATGATCCACACATCTTCATAAAGAGCTTATTTGAAATTTATTGCTCTCTTCCTTTTGTTTGGAAGGTTTCCATTTTTTTTTTGTATGAAGATGGAGAACTAAAAATCCAAAAATTAATCTTTCCTAAAAGTATACCACTCTCAATTTAAACAAGATTCCAATGGTTGGGATCAAATTCAATTAGAGAATGAATGTCATTACACACTGTCATCAATGACATGAGTAGATTTAACTCATTCTTCACATGTTTTCCAAATTGGTGCTGAAGAGGCAATAAAGCATACGAAACATCGGATGTCCGCCATTGGAGATGAATATTCCTTGTAAGTGAAATTCCACCTCTTTCATATATTATACTGTGTAGCAATCCTGTGAATGATCTCTGATTCAATTCCATAATGCATCTTTGGAGTACAAACTGAATAATGTCTTTTGTATATACAGTAAGACACCTGAAATATAAAGCGGACGTGAGAAGTGCTAGTCCCAGAATATTACTCGAAAACATAGTTAATACGACGTAGTTCATACAGAAAATTATATCCCAGTTAAAAGTGAAGAAAACTCCTTCTATTGGTGTGGTGACCAAACTGTTACACCTTCATAATATAATAATTTTTAATCAGTTTACACCCGAGAAAATTTGCTCCGCATCTATTTCGGGTTTTTTTGTAAACAACCCAAAAAACTACTGCTGATACAGGCATACAAATTCATTAGTCCAGGAGCAACGCTGAAGGTGCTCTCTCATACATTGCGAACAATAGCCGAAATGGTTAACTACGGATGTTGCAAATCCAAGTCTTTTCCCCAAAATTACTACATCTGCACCAACTGCTTCAATGTTTTCCATAAAAGTTGCGTGATGCTACAAAAAAGCAAATTCAAGTTCATCAAGAAATTCAGAATTTTGTGTTGCAAGAAAGATCCAGAAAATTAAGCAATCGAAGAAAAATCCTTATTTGAAAAGACGATCAGTGACTTAACCGAGAACTCGGTAGTACAAGACGGTTACATACAGAAACTGAAACATGACCACTCACTCTTCGTAGAAGAGGCATCGCAAAGGGATGACGAACTCAATGCACTCATGGCAAAATACAAAATGAACACTGAAAAAGCTGAAGCCGAAATCTCTTATCTGAAGCGTATAATTAAAGAACATTCCTATATAACCACGAATTCCATCTCAACTCAAACCTCGACTACTAACAAACAAATATCTATCCAAACAGAACAGGAAATAAAAAAAATTGTCGAATCAGGAACACAAACTATAGAATCAGCTCATGAAGAAACCTCTAATAAACTGGAAAACGAAATCAAAGAACTAAACTCGATTATTCAAAATATGCTTATTTCAATCGAAACTCTCACGCAAGAAAAGAAACTCTATAAAAATGAGATTGAGGAGTTGAAGGGAAAAGCTTTTGATTTCAACCAAGAAGGAAAGAAATTGTGTGAAAATTATATGAAAGAAGATAGTAGGGAACACGCTCATACTGGTGATATACAAGACAACAAACTACACCGAAACATCAAAATTGTGAGTACATTACATGGTCGAAATTTGAGTATTTACTTGAAAAAACTATTAGGAACGAAATTTTCGGTTGAATCAATAATTAAACCGAATGCAAATGACGAGTTGATAAATACTGCGTACTTCGAAGCCAAAAAACTGTCTAAAAACGACGTGCTTATATTATGGCCTAACAAATCCTCAAATAGCCTGGTAAATAATTTCTTGATGTCGGTGAACACTGCGCAAACTCTTATAATAACTCAACCCTACCGTTACGATTTTCCCTATATGAACAAATTCATTTACGGAAATAATCTGGAGCTATTCAAGGCGGCCCATCATGCAAACTGTAAGGAATCTATACTAGAATGCAATAGTATTTTAAGAAGGAGTAACTATGGTAGAGACGCTCACAATATAAACCAATCTGGTAAATGGTTTCTTTGCAATGCTATAAAAAATAAAATCGAATGCCCTCTCACAGTTCAAGAATTTCCTATATCCAACTATGAAACTTCAAACGAACAAAATATTGTGGATACTCGACAACCCCCCTCGATGGATGCTCAAAAAGAAGAGACACATACGGAAGCGTATTTGCAAATTCAACTGGATAGTAATCATTATATCAAGGACATTGACACTGAAGCCCAGGAACTATATTCGCAGACAACAAAATCTAGAAGCTCGCTTCTATCATATAAAAACTGTAATTTTTTAGAGGACGGAAACACACTTCTCTGACCTTTTTTTGTCTAAATATACAGTCGATCCGTAACAAGACAGACGAGCTGCACATCATGCTTTCAAGCGAGGGAGACCCCTGTATTGTTACCCTGACTGAACATTGGCTCAATATGGGAGAACCACTGCCAATTCCCAATTACACAGTCGCCTCCCTTTTCTGTAGAAGTAGGTTTTTACACGGGGGCACTGCTATTTTAATACGCGACGACATTTTTGAGTCATTTTCCTTCAACTCTGTCCTCGAGCATAACGAAATTATCGAAGAGAAGGTTTTTGAATTTTCTATGATTTATGAAAAAAAACATTCGCTTTACATAATTTGCTTATATCGAACGCCTTCATCAAATACTGACATTTTCATTCATAAGTTAGAGTGCCTTCTCTCGAATATTCCTATCAAATCTAATATTATTCTCACAGGTGACCTAAACATTAATTTTGATAATCCATCTCCACCTACTCAAAAACTCTCAAACTTATTTGATTCTTTTAACCTCACGATGCACGTTACATCTCCTACTAGGATAACCAGTTATTCTTCATCATTAATTGATTATTTCTGTAGCACATTCGATGAAAATGATATAACATGTTCTGTCTTGTTATCCGATCTCTCAGATCACGACGCGATTTCAAGTACAGTGAATCTGAATACTTTTCAAGATAAAAGAAAATTCAAATGGGGGAAGTTGTACAGTAGGAAAAATTATCGCAAGTTCTTTTACTTATGCTCCAACTTTGACTGGGAATCTATTTTCCTGTCCACGGAATCCTTCGAAGTGTTCCATAAGAAAATTTGTGAAATTTTCGAAAAGGCATTCCCTACCCAAATCATAAAAATTAAAAAGAAAAAACCGTGGATCTCAAGAGGTATCAGAACCTCTGCCAAAAACATGAGATGCCTCCACTATATTAGAAAGTACTGCGTGAATGGATCTTTTTTATCCTACTATAATAATTATAGAAGAATCTACAGGTCACTGATAAAAAAGGCAAAACAAAATTACTATTTTGAAAGAATGCATAAAGCGGATAACAAATCAAGAGAAACGTGGAACATTGTAAATGAATTAATAGATAGACAAGGAAATAAAAAAACTATTGAAACCGCTCTATCCCCTGACACTATAAACAATTATTTTTGTTCTATCGCCGAATCTCTGACGAGCAAAATAAGGAGTACACATGATCCCTTAACATATCTTCATGAGGTGGATATCAGGGAATGTTTTGAATTACTTCCTACAAATAGTTACGAAGTCATGAATACCATTAGAGGAATGAGAAACAAAAAGACCTCAGGAATGGATAATCTTTCTCTGAGAATTTTTGAAAATTTACCCACAACTGCTTTAGAGGTGCTGGTTCGCTTGATCAACGTCTCGTTTAGCCAGGGGATATTCCCGTCTTTCCTAAAAACATCAGTTGTCATTCCTTTGCATAAAGGGGGTGACAGGGACGATCCGTCCAATTTGAGGCCTATATCGCTCATTCCGGCCCTAGGGAAATTGATTGAGAAATTAGTCAAATCAAGACTGAACAAAAACCTGATCTTGAACGAAATCATAAATTCCAATCAGTTCGGATTTCAAGAAGGAAAAAGCACCACCGATGCGGTATTTTCATTTTTGCAGCAGACATACAGCAATTTAAATTCAGGGGAAGCTACGGCAGCGGTGTTCTGTGATTTGTCGAAAGCCTTTGACTGTGTAAATCATGGAATACTGCTAAAAAAGCTTCACCACTATGGGATAAGAGACAAGGGTTTGTCGTGGTTCCAGTCGTACCTTATCGATCGACAACAATATGTGAAAACCAGCTCTGTTTCTAGTATACAGGGAGTGAAAACAGGAGTACCCCAAGGCTCAGTCTTGGGGCCATTACTATTCCTGATATACATAAATGACTTGACCAGCCTTAACATAGCTGGCTCTTTCACGCTTTTCGCAGATGACACCACAGTATTATGGCACAACAAAAACGAGAGAGATCTTCATAACTCTATTTCTAGTGATCTCGAGCAAATAAAAAATTGGTTTGGAGCAAATCTTCTGTCTTTGAATTTGAAAAAAACAAACATCCTGACTTTTAAGTGCTCTCTACCGGAATTGAGGCTGGGAAACGATGCTATTGTCAACAAAAACTACACAAAATTCTTAGGCATAAACATCGATCAGGAGCTAAGATTTGAGGAACATGTAAGAACACTAAACAACAAACTCTCCTCTGGTTGCTATGCGTTAAGAATAATCTCAAATGAGCTAGGTTACCACGCAGCTAAAAATGCTTATTATTCCATGATTGACTCTCATTTGAGGTATGGAATATCATTCTGGGGTGTATGCTGCAAACAGCTTATGAACTCGGTGTTTGTATTGCAAAAACGAGCAATCAGAAATATGTGCGGTAAGAAATGGAATGAACCGTGCAGACCCCTTTTCATAAAAAACGAAATTTTAACTGTATTTTCCTTATTAATTCTAGAAACGTCTTATCTGGTACATAAAAATAAAAGTTCCTTCCAAAATGAAAAAAGTCACTGTACTAGACAAGCACATCATCTCAAGTTGCCCATTCCAACATCCACCCTAGTTAAAGATTCTATTGCGTTCACGGGAATAAAAATATATAATAAGCTGCCAGCTACCCTGACTAATAGTGTGAATCAAGCGAAATTCAGGAGGGACTTGAAGGTTATCCTAGCAAGGAAAGGGTATTACTCGCTTGAAGAGTTTTTTGAGGATCGTCTAGAGTTTTGAGGAGTGTGTTTTTTATTGCCTCATTCATCGTTTTTTTTATATTATTATATACATTCCCAACTAACTGCTATATTTTAACTTTTATTTATCATATGATAATTTCACAAAAAAACTGTTTTCAATTAACAATCTCACTCTATGTGAAGTTATTTTAGTTGTATAAATCTTAGATTTTAAGCCCTAATTTGTTTATCTACAAGATTGTTCAATCTTTCAGATAATAAATGTATATCTCTCTCTCTCTCTCATTCAAGTTAATGTCAAAAATCACCAATCACAAATCACACAGTTGGAAAAAATCCTTAATTTTATATAATTACTGTGTCAAATCATATAATTATATAAATTCATATGAAATTAGTGAACAAGTGAAGTTTAACTTCATTGAAAATAACAAGTTTTTTCTGACTTTTCCTTTGAAGTCTAACATTTATATAACAGTTATTAGTAGTTTGTGATCACTGAGCTTATGATCTATTATTGAAATTTCACACTGTCTATTTAAATTAGTTAAAACATGATCTATTAAAAAACATTTGTTTTAAAAGTATCCGGGAAGTATTTGTTTCTTGCAAATTTAGACATTTCTTGAATAACATTCATCACTGAAAAAGTTAGCCTAACATTCATTCTTCAGAATATTCAGATCTCCGAACACAAAACAAAGATATTCTATAAAGATTGAATTTTCATCGAGTCTTCATAGAAAAGCTTTGGAGTTCTATATTGGTGAACGGCGCATACCACATAACAGGATAATTGTATTTCAATATATAAATTTTCAGGATTCTTTTTTACGAATTTTGTGATCCATATTTCCTTTGGAAAATATTTCTGGCCACCCTCACGTTTCAGTCTCGAGGAATAAATAGAATTGATATTCTTGAAATTCCAAAGAGTTCTTCATTCATCCAGGATTTGGAACTGCGAAACATTTTCTAACTACGAATACTGATAAATATTGTAGAAAATAGTAGTGAAATCATTTCCTAATTATAAGTATCCTTGGACTATTAGGACTAAAAATCCTTTCTATGACTATCAATGGACAGTAGCATTTCTAATGCTTGATTATGAAAACCTTCAAGAAGCATATACTTTCTATCCATTATGTGAGTGAAATTATATTGACATAGTTAATAATTAAACTAAAGGTGGTCTTTGAAAAGAAAACAACTCACCCACGAATTCAACCTTCCATACTCTATGTGGTAATGCTAGGGTTTCAGAAGTAAGTAGTGGCAGTTTGCTAACCATCTGACCAAAAACTGATTTCATTCCATCTACACCAGCCAAACCTCCTCGAGATCTTGATCTTTTCACCTAATCAAAATATTTGGTTTAAAAAATAAAATAAGTAAACACGTCATTTTACAAACATTGAGTCATTATAAAACACTAAGTATCAAAATAAAATCGATGGATCTTTATATTTGAAATGTTTC
The DNA here is from genome assembly GCA_015342185.1 of Leptinotarsa juncta. NCBI lineage: Eukaryota > Metazoa > Arthropoda > Insecta > Coleoptera > Chrysomelidae > Leptinotarsa > Leptinotarsa juncta. The sequence continues at coordinate 18,824 of WOGJ01231521.1, forward strand.
TTATATCTTATAATCACTCAGATCATTACAGTAAATGTCAAAGAAAAATCAGCAACAAGAATTGATATAACAGAACCGTTGCCAACTAAATCATTGTAATACATGTAATACATTTAATGTAATTTTTAATTGCCTTTGGGAACCACGTTGTTTCTAACTGGCCATGATTTAATATCCACGTTAGGATCAATCATAGCAGATAATATATTTTTGATCTCAGTAATTTCACCTTGTGATCTAGTTCAAAACCCAGCAGCTCCTTCTGGCAAGATGTACTTGTTTCTTGCTTTCTTCATATTCGCAGATGAATGACGCGAAATATAAACGCTAATTTTGATCGAAAGCACTACTTTTAACATTTAATTTGGTGCTGGTTAACTCCATTTTCCTGACTATTTATTAATTTTTGTAAAATATAGAGTATTGGAAGTTCTTCTTGGTAGTTATCGCAAAAATATTTCAGAGCCCTTTCAGTTTTAAGTTGCCTGAATTTATAATAATAATAATAATCTTTATTCAAATAGACATCCTAATATACAAATGGTAATATGATTGTGAATATTAAATAAAATTTTAGACGAAATATATAATATTATTAGATGTTAGATATAGTATTAGATATAACATGCGAAAATAAGAAAATGTACTAGTGGGAAAATGGACAATGA